>SJJU01072169.1:0-35365 GCA_012932125.1 Conopomorpha cramerella
TAATTATAATTAACACGCTGACCCGGCGTCCCATACGTTGTTTTGCCAATTTGCATTATTATAAATGTTATTATAATATGTTGGTATTTATTTCCATCCTCATTTTTACCCCCTTAGGGGATGAATTTTACAAAAATCATTCTTGTTCATATTTCAATCCCCTTATATAAGGAATTCCTGTACTTAATTTCAGCCTTCAAGGGTTTGTGCTGGGCATTGATGAGTGAATTCGTTCGGACTATGAGTTTCATATATTCACCATTAAAGTACTATCTACAACACAAGCAAATGTTATCAATCAGCTGGGTCTCCGGGAATCCACCTAAGGCTCAGCCCCATAGGGCTCACACCTTTATAACTCGTAATATAGATATTGCAAACTTTTTGAAATGTTAGTGTTCACCGTTCACCTATCGACTTTTACAAACCAAATATATTTTAATAGACACGTTTTCCAACACGTTTATTACTTATCAACTTAGCTATTGAAGGAAGCCGCTAAACAGATTTCCTGTCTTCATCACTCACGTGCGAGATATCAACTGTCAGAGCGTGACAGAAACAATGATTAACTAATCAATTGCTACTCGACTAAGACACTTGCAATACAACTACCGTCATGTATCATTCATGCCTTGAATTTAATTCTTTCTCGTTGAGTAGGGCAGATAAAGCTCCCCAATGTGCCCAACGTTTCACCACCTATATATGTATGTAGGTGAAACTATCATCGAAACCTTTGGAAATAAAGTTGTATAGGATCATCTTTTATTCATGATTTTCCAGAAACTGGCTAGTCGATTTTTGTGTCCCATTCGTAAATAGTTAGAAAAATACCTTATTACCTCTAGTAATTCCACCCGTGCCTACTAAGTGTTTCTCTATTATTTTATGCATCTCCCTATGTATGAAAAGAAACCTTAAAAAAATCCGATGTGTGAAAAATTTTGGTAATTAGAATAAATTTCAATCAGGTACTCATTTTGCACAGAGCGTCCTTTTCAACTGATGATGAATTGATCAAATTCTGTAGCTGTAGCGCTCCCATCATACATACGCGTTGAAATCTTTTACTTTAACAAAATACAATTTCGAAGTAATTAAACGAATTACGAAGTCTTTGTGACTTATAATAAATAATACATCATTACGTAAATATTTTTTTGTACTTAAAAATGTATAAAAAATATTCTCATACAAAAGTAGAAGGAACTCGTGTCTCAGTCATAACTTTTATAGTCTTAAATACAGTCTCAAATTTCATTTTCACAGGTTACTAACACTATTATTCATAGTATTGTTTCGTTAAATCACCTTACCTATATTCTTTCACGCCGGAGTATCTCCTCTGTCAATCAGAACAATAAAATTACTGTTATTTAGTGCTCAGATAATACACTAGGTACTGAGACGAGCTACACTTACGTACCTATTCTACAAACCAATTGAGTTGTTCTTAGATCATAACCTCTGCAGCTTAAAGCTTCGTTTATAAAACAGTACAGTACTTTTTGCGGATAGAATCTGGCCGTATAGTGATTAATTAGAGCTATTTGATATACTAAAACACACGCAACAAAAGCTCAGAACAACGTTTCAACTGTTTAACTTACCTGTACCACTGTACATGTATATTATTCTCAATTAACTGACAAATTAGAAATTTAAGAAAAAAATTATAACAACATGCCGAGTTTATTGACCGCTGTGATGGACTGTCGGACTATATCTGTTTATGGAAGTCAATTAAGGATTGTTTGTTGTTTCGTTAAAATTGTTACAGTTATATCGGCTTTCTGGGGTAGGTTAAGGTTACGACGCGACGCCCGACGTAGAACTATAAAGTTTGAAAGAGTATTATTATTTTTTTTAAATTATATTATCTCCTAGATGATTTGTCAGGATTATTAAATGGCGTTTAAAAACAGTATTTATCTTATTCGATTATAATAGCTTAATTTAAATTAATTTATTGACATTAGATGATTTTTTGTCGAAGATTGTTGCATAAATCTGTATTTATTATTTTGAAATAGTTGAATAAAATTAAAATAAAAATATTTTGCTTGTCACAAACAGAACGTAAGAAGGGTGAATTATCTACATATTCAAGAGATCGTACTCACGACGTCAAGTATAAACATGATTTATGAATTAATGTAACAACGAGTTAATTATTAAGTCACTAGAATGAAAGAACGGTTCTGTGATCTATGTAGCAGCAATTGGTTAGTTAATTCTAGGTTTAGGGTACGTCAACAGAATCTGGTGGTGGCGCACCCGTGTACCAATAGTTCCTGAATAGTTGCTACGCGTAGCCTACCCTATGTTCTCTTTAAGCTGTGCGCTAAAGCTGAAGGAAATATACCATGAGAAGATCCGGGTTACCTTCACATTTTTGTAAGCCGTTTATAAAAGGTATGGACCATATAATGTAGATGGCCCATCTCGTATAGAGGGCATCTCCGTAGAGTGACTCTGTCTTACTTATCTTTGGAAATAAGGCGTGGATATATGTATGGATGGATGGTTATTAGGTCATTAAATTTGAACGTGGTACGGTAAAAATATTACTATATTAAATTATACTTTTCTACACAATGAAATCATATACAATTCCAAAAAAAAAAAATCACACCCACTACGTATATTAACAAAAGTAACGCATTCAACGAAATTTGTACCGGAAAAAAGAGTAAGACGTAAAGGTACTTAATTAAATAGATTTTGACTCAATTTAAGTACGAACAAAAAAAAAAAAAAGAGTTCCACTTTGTCTAACATACAATTACGGTCGAATATTTCTGTAATGTCGAATGATAACAATCATACATATACAACTTACAAGGTTCAATGACTCGAGCAGACAAAAAAAAATGTCTGTGCGAGTATGAGAGAGTGATAAAAAAAAATGAATGACAAAATACTGTTACCATGTATTACATTCATAGAGTCATCGATCACTCTACGCTTCTCGAAGTGAGATGCTAATTCTGCAGCAAGGCGGGGGGCTATATGGCGGGGCGGTTCGTTTTTTCTTCCTATTTAGTGTCTAGATCAGTTAAGTTGTGGTTTGAGGAATAACAAGGCGTTATACTTATTGATCGTACAAGATAACTATGTTATCTGTACAGGCGATGATTTTAAATAAGAAATAACGGACGAATGATTAGAGAAATAAATTACACATACGTATATAATACTCAATATGTACCTATAAAAATTTATAAAATTTGTTTACATACAATAAACATGAAAAAAATATGTTTAGAAAAGTGTCTATGTGGCGAATGTGGCGATATAACTTTTAATGACATCAAAACTGAAAACCTAGGTTGGCATATTGATGCCAGGAAAATAGAGCAATCTGGCTGCCTCCTAACTAAGGGATTGTTACGGGGCTTAATAAAGGATTGTTACACAAAATCGACCGTCATCAGGAGTGGACATCAATGAACGGAATAATAATCTACTTAAAGCTCATGGTGTAAAAACTAAAACTCATAGTTACTGAAATTAACAACAATACTTTTTTTGCAATCTTATTTGTTTTATAAGCCATACATCCCAAGGCCGTGTGGTGACGACGAATAGAATACATGTGTCACCACCCCAGCCCAAATTTTTCCGTCGTGGGGGTCGTAAGAAACGATCGAGGCAACTCCAGAGGATGGGCAGCAGTGTCCTCTGTGAGTTAAACCACAACACCACTGCGATCGCCAACCTGCCAGCCAAGCGTGGCGATTATTGGCATTCCCCTCTAAATGATGATAGTAATCATTAGGGGAGGCCCCTCGTCCAGCAGTGGACGTCCAGATGATGATGAAGCCGTACATCTTAAGATTAAGGCGGCTTAAATATATCATAAAACCATGTACCTTAACTTCTAGGGCAACATGAGTAAAAACCTACAGAACAACAAACAAAATGATACATTTTTGAAAAAATAAACAAGAATAGAACTTACTGCAAATTCTTATAATATTCCAGACTGGTCTAATTAGTGTAGAACTTAACTCAGTAAAGATCACTGTGTTCTAATGTAAAGTTGGAGCTTCAGATGGGATGTAAAAGGAAGAAGAGATCTCCACCAGGACACTGAGTATCTTCCGAACAATTTAAGTAACTACAAATAAGTTTACCATTTCCGTTATGTTAAAAAAAAGAAAGAAAGACGAACGAAGAAAACATCGCCTCCGCTCAAACACATATTACTATGTTTGAAAAAAAAAAGATGAATGCTCTATAAGAAAAGGAAACAGTACCCATAAATGAAGCCCAACACCACCTTAATCAATTGTTTGGTGTCGGTATGTTTTAATTAACTGCTCGACTTTTTTTAAGCAATTTCTTTCGGTCTACTTGACCAGTACACATGATTGTCTTCGATCGACGTTCGCACGATTGTATGCTGCTGTTGAACTATTGAAGGTCAGCTAAATTGGAATCCACATCACCGGCGCAAAAGAACAATTCCGTGAATCATAGTCACCCACCTGTGGTGAGCTATCACCTCTCTTGGTCGTCACAATGTTTTCCTGTAGCCAATGAATCGATAAAAGTCAATGAATCATACGCACCTGATAAAGGGTCATTCAGCTAACTGGATCAATTTTATATAGTGTAGTCGTATTAGAATGTGGTAATGTAATGTGGTCTTGTGGCGCAAGATTGGCACTGTGATTACTGTTTGAAAATACATACATACATACACTTCAAGCCTGTCTCCCAGAGGGGTAGGCAGAGACTACAGATATACTCTTTATGAGAAATACTCTTTTTTGAAGACGTTTAAAAAATATTTTGTTTCTTTCACATTTACAACTGTGCACAAAATCGGTCTATTGATATTATTATTTTTTGTGTATTCATGCACTTTTAAACTGCTGGACTGATATGGACATTTGGCTCAAACGGCTTTGGTACAATACTGGGTAGTAGAAACCTAAGTATTGTTCGTTTTAGTTTTTTAAAAATTCAAAGTTCCGTCAATTATTCCGTTTCGGCATTAGATTTTAGTCGTGAACGAAGTCGCGGGAAATCCACTATCACTAAATATATACACAAGTAAGGCAGACATTAGACGATACGTTTTGATCTCAGTTTTACCACAGTCATGTTTGTGATTGACGGATTTCCTATCGTCTAATATAGTGAATGATGTTTGAATTAACTAATACTATAGTCATTCCATAAATCATGACTGATGGAATTGAATGACGCTTGCATGAGCGCCTAATGTCTGCCTAAGGTTTGCGAAACAATATTATTTTATAAACTGTCAATGATGTGACATCGGTTGAACACTTAAGTTGAGAAAAAAAAGCTTATGCAAATTGTTTTGCGATAATTCAATTATTTAAAAAACGTTTTCAATTAGGATTAACTTTGAAATGCGTTCAAGTGGAACTTTAGTTTGACGTAAATACATTTTGGGGTCATACTTATGATTAGGCCATTTGATATAGGAACATGTTCCAAGATCATGAGTATTGTCCTCTGAAGAATAATAATAATTAAGGTAAGTAGGTTCCAGGTGTATCCCCACCACTATCGATAGTGTTAAGTTTCTAAAACTCGTGTGACTGAAAATTATTCGTGAGATACGAGATGTTCGAACCGATACCTTTGAATATAATGTAAATAAACGAATTATATGTATAATAATTGATCTACTTTTGGCATATTTTTGCTTGTACAGAATTACTTGTATACACTTTTGTCTAGCACGCTATTATGAAAATTCAGGTCAGTATGGATTCCGTCAATGCACGTTTTTTTTTAATTACTATGAACAAGCGTTTGACCACCATCCTGCCTGATGTTAAGCAGCGATGTGGTCTATAATGGAGCACAATTGTTTGGTATAGTTTTCCGTGGAGGACAATTTGATTATTATTAGCGAATTCACTAAATACAATTTTAATCCGTAGGTGGTTCCGTGGACCCTATATGAGTATATTTCAGCAGATGTCTTTACCCGAGGACGAAATATATACTCGAGCGCGCTTGCGTGGTTCTATGTCGTGCCTTTCTTGGTGCTCGTATTAAGCCTGGAGATTTTTTTTAAATTTTATTTATTTACCAAGCTGTTCTGTGCTGTGCTTAACAGTTAGGACCAATACAATAGTATAGCGAATATATTTACAAAAAACATTTATAAAACACCGATAAAACGATATAAAACGAGGGGCACTTTAAACAATCGTTGGGTCGACTTTTTCAATTCTGTTCTTTTTTTATGATTCTATTACGAGACAAGGAAAATATATATATCTATCGGAGTTCGCCAAGAAAGATGTGATATGTGTCGCGATTTGTTGGAACAAGCATAAATTCACGAAGCGTGACATACCAGCCAATCAAAATGCGTATTTGTTTTAAGTCGTGTATTTAATGACGCGCATGCTAGGCCTGATGTTCATGCAAAAAGTACAATCAGCTGAGTTCGAGTTTGTATGGTAGCTCGAATTTTCATTTCTTCCTTTTCGTAATTTGGCTTTGACTGAAAAAGGTATTTCCGGACCAACCTGCACCTTATATAAAAAACTGCTGTCAACGACTGCTTAAGTTGAAGTACGAAAACACATCATTCATGATTGAAGACTTTTTTTGTTTTGAATGACTCTTGAACACTGAAAACAATCTTGACACACACTAAAATAATAAGCACAATTTTTTTGTCTGTTTGAAGCATAATTTGGACGAATGCCATAGTCTAGCTTGCTGACGCCGCCGGTTCAAATCCCGTTTCCGATATAATAATAATACAGTTCACGCCGGTAATACAATCCCAAAGCGGGGTGGGCTGAGGCACCGGAGTGCCCACGATGGACGTGTACCAATGGGACTCTTTTTCAGAGCCTATGTACGCAACGCAACACTTGTACGGTGAAGGACAACATCGTGATGAAACCCGCACACCACAAGGTTTGTGAACCCTATAACGGCGATGGGCTCACTCACGTTGGGTTAAATACGCTAGGTGAACCGTGGGAATTTGCTTTAGCAAGTGCCTCTGCCTAACCCGCTTTGGGATTAAAAGGCGTGAAGTTATTTGGATCCAGCTTCATAAGGAATTACTAAAAAGGAAAACTAGACTAATATGTAATTTTTTTTCGCATTAAACAGATATGATGCTCACATCCGCATCCCAGCATTTAAAAACATTGGTTTGCTAATTCGGTCACCTCCGTGGCTTATCTTAAGTCTTACAATTAGTGAATTTTAACTCGCCCTACTAATTGACTTTTTGAGGGTGTCAATAATTTTAAACTTTCCACATAAAGCCACACAGCTGACTGCACATTTTGTATGAAGAGGTCAATTTTATTTCGTTTCTGGGCGTTGACCCCGAACAGAAGCTATTTTGTTGGGTGTGTACAAACAGTGGCCTTCGGCTTTCTAGGTTATTTCCTTATCACCCTGTAGGTAAAAGGTGCTACATTATTACAAGAGAGAAACTTTTAATATGGGAAACTTAAATTAAAATTTTACTTCTCCACACAAAACAGAGTAACAGCTTAGGTTATTTGTGTCAATAGATTAAATTTTATTATCAACTAGCTGACCCGGCAAACATTTTTTTGCCAATATACAATATTAACAGTGTTTCTCTGCTATTATAAACCTTCCTTAACTCTTTCCCGGACAGTAAACGACTATAGGCGTCATAAAAATAAAACATCTATTGTGTCTATTTTACTGTCCGCCAATCTATTAAGAATTACTATATACTGAAGAAAACCGCATCAAAATCCGTTGCGTAGTTTTAATGATCCAAGCACACATAGGGACGTTGTATTGATTGATCAGAGATGTCTAAGGGATCATTTAGATTTTTTTTATAATTTCAGAGCTCTACATGACATAATTTCAGTGCTCTACATGACTATATGCATCAAAATCCGTTGCGTAGTTTTAATGATCCAAGCACACATAGGGTCGATGTATTGATTGATCAGAGATGCCTAAGGGATCATTTTGTTTTTTTTCATAATTTCAGAGCTCTACATGAAATAATTTCAGTACTCTACATGACTACATGCATCAAAATCCGTTGCGTAGTTTTAATTATCCAAGCACACATAGGGACGATGTATTGATTGCTCAGAGATGCCTAAGGGATAATTTTGATTTTTTTTATAATTTCAGAGCTCTTTATGACATACTTTCAGAGTTCTACATGACTACATGCATCAAAATCCGTTGCGTAGTTTTAATGATCTAAACACACATAGGGACGATGTATTGATCGATCAGAGATGCCTAAGGGATCATTTTGAATGTTTTTATAATTTCAGAGCTCTACATGACATAATTTCAGAGCTCTACAAGACTACATGCATCAAAATCCGTTGCGTAGTTATAATGATCCAAACACACATAGGGGCGATGATCAGAGATGTCTAAGGGATAATTTGGTATGTTTTCATAATTTCAGAGCTCTACATGAAACTAATCTACGCTCAAACTTATGGTACTAGCCCAATAATTAGTCGTCTTTCTTTTATTGTTACGAATTGGATATTTTGTACGAGAGTGTGAAATTAATCAAAAAGAAAAACTGTCAAATAAACGTGAACGAAACGGTTGGGGATTCCGTCCACAGGAACAAGTCCGAATAAAGGCAGAAAAGATGACTAAAGTGAAATGTGACGGATATGTCCTAAATCCAATTTGGAATAAGTACAGTAAGGTAAGTGGGGCATACGCAGGAATATTTGACATGCAAATGAAAGTAAGTATTGTGGATTCTTGGCAGTTTACCCGAAACGGCACCTTTCGCGCCACTTGGCTTGCTCGCCAAACGTGTCGCGTCAGGTAAAACGTGCCAATTTTATTAGTTCAATCTGATTAGTCATCGGTTACTCTGCGAATATATACCTAGATTACAAAAAAATTACACTGGTGACCTAGTTTCATATGCAAAACATTATTAATTTATAGGTAAAGAAATAGATGTGAAGAGTTAGGTATATTAAAAGTAATGAATATAGGCAAAAGAAGATAGGTAACATTTATTGCACACTGTTCATTAAAAAATGATGTCAGTGAGATTGCAAATGGCGACCTTATCTCTCAGAACGACTTTTTCCAGGTAATCTAAATGTCTTCAATTATATCTAGAAAAGACATCTTCTTATGAGTATTGGTGTTGTTCCACCACTTGTAACTAGAGCGATTAGATTTGATTTGTTGTTTATTTCGTAAGGTAGTCACATAAAATGATCATAAAGAAAACATCGATAAATCTACGAAAAAACAATGCGGTGGGTTTGTTACAATTTTTTGGAATTGGAAACGATGGTATACTGCGTGTAAAAGCACCCCGAGCAATGTTCTTGGAAACGTTGTTGGGCTCGTCAATATGAACAACTTTTACTATGGCGACAATATGGGGAAATGCAAAACAAAAAAATTCGAGCCCAACAATGTTTCGAAGACTATTGCTGGGGGTCCTTTTACACTCTGTATATTATATCCGCATCAAATGCGTAATATCCGCAGTATCTGTCAGAAAAACATTTTTTTATTCATGCCTACAAGCTTTTCATATCGAAGTATATTTCAAGCTATCGTTTATGAATAAAAGATATTATAATATTAAAAATGATAATGAAGATGCAATTTACAATGCTGTTATTGAATCGACATCGAATCTCCGATCAGCATAATATTTTATTCCCATAGGAGAATGCAGAACTCGAACGCTTCAAGCACTTTGCATACAGGACTTCTAAAACAGTGAAGACGCTTTTGCATCACAAGGATATCTGAGGTGCTTGTAGTGCGTGTACAGTGGCGTACACGTGACTTTAACTAGTAATAACTAGACCCACATTACCTAAGTATTTGCAAGTGATACGAGCTCAAGTTATCTTCAACAAACACCGTTCATTGGAATAGCAATATAACACGCCCACACTACAATGTGCTCATACCAAGATGTTTTAGATAACACACGACAATTTGTACCACGACCGCAAATACATAGAGCACCTCTATTCCCAACGGTCGGTTGGTAGTCACGTTACAATCATGCGGTTATGATGAAGTAACGAAAAAAAAAACGAATTGCTCTATAGCAATATACTCCTTGCGAACTCCTTCATTATTTGTCTAACGGAGATTCTTTGATTGTTGCGGCCAACACTTCCTTTTGAAGAATGAGATTACATTTCTCTTGAACTAGTTGTGTTCGTTGCCTCGTGCGTACTTTAGATATACGGATAGATAGATGGACAATGTACTGGGAGGTTCATGAGCCTGCTTCAAATGTTTCAATGTAGGAAGTAGGACATTAAGGACTATTTGAGGTCAATAGCTGTTATTATCCGAACGGATTTAAGGATTTAAAATGTCATCTATGTAAAAAATACGATATTTTCTATGGGACTGAAAAAACCTTTTTTTTTTCAGTATTTTCGCCATAGTAAAAGTTGTTAATTTCACCGAACTCGACATCATTTGTAAGACATTGCTCGGAGTTCATTTACACACAGTATATATATGAATTATGGTCATCAATTCATCGTTTACGGGTTTTCAATCAGTGAAGGATCCAATGGGGATTGGTTGAGCCCAATCGCTAGACGGCTAATTGAAAGCTACGAGAAACATCTTGTCGCCTAGGTGTATCCGTAGGTCACTGAGGTAAAGGAATCAACCGGATAATTGAGCAAGTGAAGTGGCCATGGACCGGTCATATTAGCCGTAGAACCGATAGAACCGACCGAACCGAGTAGAACCGATGACCATTGGGGCAAACTAGTTCTCGAGTGGAGACCGCGTCTCGGTAAACGGAGTGTAGGATGCCCTCAGGGAAGGTGGACTGATGATACGCACAAGATGGCTGACAGAACATTATAAACATATCACAGTGGCTGTGCAATTGGAGAGGCCTATGTCCAGCAGTGGATAAATATGGGCTGATTATGATGAACCTTAAATGTAATCTTCACTAATATTAAGGTGGAAGATTGTCCTTTTGTATAATTATTTAACAACGCAGTTAATATAGATTGATAGATTCAGCTCCTATATGCCTAACAACCGCCACCGGCCAATAACAGAGTTGATCAATTGATTTGATGAAATTAGTAATAAATTTCTTTAAAAAAATCAGTTAAGCTGAACATACGGTTGGCTCTTAGGAATATGCAGTTGTTACCACCGGAATACTGTCGTCTGCAGCAAGAAAACCATCACATGTTATATTCTATTATATTCGTTATAATTTACTTCTGGCCTATGATATATTTATAGTATTAATAAATACATTTATTCAACAAATTCTCAACATCTTCATTTAACGTAGCACCGCCGGGGGAGGGCCAAACTCGTTCAATATTAAAACAAAGCACAAAAGATGGAGTGCGCGTATAAAGCACTTTATTGATCTTGTTGCAATACCAAGTGTTCACGATCGACGGAGTTGTTTTTACTTTTTATCTGTTGCCAGCTTTAACTTTTAAAAGGTCTAGCTTTCGTTATAAAGAAATGTCCTATGTTACAGAATAAATAAATGCCTTATCTTTGTTTTATAAGTTAATTTCATCTATCTGCTATAAATAGGTTTTGTGTAAACCGAAGACGTTGTAATAGGTTAGCTAGGCTTCATTTTCTTAATGATTACTGGTATTTGCCTATGATTTAATATCTACAAAACATCATCTTTTCCTTAGTAATTTTTACAATAGATGAATTGTATTGTTATTCAGAATCTTTTGCGTTTTCTTTCTTTGCTGAGAACGTTACTTACTTAGGTGCTCTACAGGTTGAAACTATCGCATCTATACATGAATTTTTCATATTAACTATTTTTAGTGTCCCAAACCAAAAACCTATACTAGAACGGGATCCTAAAAAGATCGTATAAAGTAAAAAAGTTTTAAAACGAACGACGACGTAAAGAAAGTGTTAAAATAAGATCAGATACGAATAAATCCCTGAAACGCCTCGTTAACGTCCACAAGGAACTATCGACTTGTTGAACTCACCATATCCTTTGCCACATCCAATTCTATCGATAGTTTCTGAGCTGTTTATTGTCGAAGGCCATTACATTGGCATCCGATGAAGGCGCATGTACGAAATGCCGATATGTCTCCAATGATATGCTCCCTATGTTTGTGCTGTACAATAGAATCACAGGCTACAGGATAGAATACCTGAGAAATATTTCCAATGGTGACAATGTTCCTATTTTATCAAACGCTCCGCCGCTTAGCAATGATTTGTAGGTATCTTTTGTGGCTAATGCTTGCTATGGTTTCATAGAAAACAATTATATAAGAGTAAGGTGATCGGTTACAGTCGGCTAAGTATGTAGTATAGATAACTATTTTTATAACACTTCTTTTGTTATTAAGTGAAAAGAAACAGACAGAGTGATCCTATAAGAGTTCAGTTTTTTTAGTTTTAAGGTACATAACCGTAAAGAATGAACCTTCTTGGCGAATTACAAAGACAAGGGTAATGATATAGACAAGAAGTTTCATTCTCTGCGTTAATGTATATGAATGGGTAGTAAAACATTTTCCGGACCGATCGTACGATGTAGTGCGAACAACATATTTTAGACAAAACAGTTTTTTCTTTCTTGTCGTCCTTATAGCACATCATAGCACCTTGAAATGTGATTGGTGTGACCTACGTTCTTGAATTGATTCGATATGAAGTAAGTTTAAGTTTTAGTGTTTGATAGATTATCGATTACCGTGATGCACTAGTGGTCAGTACTAGCCTCTAGGAATACGGTCGCGGATTCGACCGAGCTGAGGAATTTCTCGTGTTAGACTGGTGTGTGTGTTTTCCGTCTACGTACTTTTTTTCGTAATCTATTATTATCTAGTATTAGGGGACTATATGTGAAATGTCCCAAGGTTTTTTGTTGGTATATCCCATCAGTTCATACATTTCTGTCAAAGTGAAAATTGGTTTCCAGTGGTGCGACACAACACAAAATGAATAATTGTAGGGTAAGCATAGATAACGTGGACAAATGTCAAACAACGTAATGGAACAAATTACTTGCGCAGTGGCAACTAAAAGCTCGCATAGTTGCTCACACGTCGACCACAAAAGGGCTGGTTTATCAGACCGGTGTTCGCCCTATCGATCGAATTTACATGCGCGTGCACAGGCGGCCATTTGTATCTGAAGATCTTAAGAGTCATGCCACAGTGCGAGCTAAGAGTAGCTGGTACTTTACCTGTTTTTTATTTTTAAACTTTAATGAAATATATGATGAAGTTTCTGTTAACACTTTGGTGGAATGTCAACAGGTACGGCACCTACAGGTTTTATCATAATAACACCGCGATCGGTTCACGGCTACAGGTGTATTTTATTAGAATGACACCTGGGGCCGAAGTCTACTACACTCTGGTGGTTAAATCGCTCTACGACGGCAGAGCGTCGTCAAACGATGTGCATTGCTGAAATGATTACTTTCATTTCACTGTTGTCCGTAGTAAAACAGCAATACACATCGTTTTCCGCTACAGTGTAGCAGACTTGGCCCCTGGCCTCGTACCAAGAGGTTTTTTTAGTAATGTTGTTCTCAGTGTGTGACAGGGACAACGCTAGATGAGTGGTATAACATTGTCATTAATTGATATCTGCCGTTGTATGTCCGCGAAATATTAAACTAAGTGCAAAGGGATCCCGACATCGGGCAGGGGTGCCACAATAAAACTGCCTGTCTTATTCTTATAGTAGGCAATGAAATGCTCCTGTATGTAGTAGAAACACCAGCGAAGGCTAAAATGTTGTTTTAGCCGGTCGAGTACTCAAATTACTCTTAAAGTTAAGCGATCTTTAGATAGTGTGCTCGCTTTCGCTGCCATTTTCATGAAGACATACGTTTTGAAAAAAAAAAGAACACATTGAGAAAGTGCCAAAATTATTTTGATGTGTGGAATTCTCGTATTGGGATTCAGACACTTGAATTGATTATATTTCAATTAATTTTGAATCTGTAATTAAATATTCATAAAACTACTTTCCCAGAAGAACTAAGTGTTAAATCATATTTGAAGCATTCTACATAGCCCTATTTTACGGTAGGTAATTCTGACTTTCGGTATACAGTTCAATCAATTTACTCCACAGTAAATCTGATATTAATGACAGAACTAGGAACAAAGACAGTTATCACCACCATGTCACCAATAATTCACAAATGTTAGTGACTGACTACACATTAACTTATGAATCCCAGAGAGTTAAGATGTTAAGTTCAAATTTTAACAATGAACGATATCTCACTGTGATCTCCATGGTGATTTTTATCGTCAATTGCTGTTTGTTTTTACACTCTATTGTAATTGGTAGTTGGTGCCCAATGTTGAAGTTGTGAGATATTAGACGGGAGTATATAATATTTTGTTGTTTGCAAATAGCAAAGCGTTTGATCACCATAGTTCATACGATGTAGTGATGTAATAGTAATAATTGTTTATTGCATTCATGAGGTTTAACGAGATGGTAAGAGGAAAAAACATCAAATGTACCTGAAGATTAGCCCTGCAAGGGCGCTACAATATTTTTATGATTTTACATAAGATTTTAATAACTAGTTTTCCGGAAATTAATAACAATAATTAGAAAGAATGTACGACTATGTAGATGGTATGTAAATTAAACATAACATTTAAACAATAGCCCTAGCAATATGGGCTCACCCCCTGTCACGTTGGGTTATATACGCTTGGTGAACCATGGGCGCTTGCTTTAGCAAGTGCCTCTGCCTACCCCGCTTAGGGATTAAAAAGCGTGAAGTGTATCTGTTTACACAATAGGTAACATTAACATACGTATCACAATGATACAACATTAAATCAAATTGAACGAGATTGAGAAAGAAAAGGAAAATGAATACAAATACAATTGGTATAATAAATAAACTTATGTTTTAAAAAGGAAATAATTAGGACGTGTTCTACGATGTAGCACAGTTGCCTATGAATGCAATGTTCCTACTAATTGTCCTGGTGTACCGAAAGTGTGGGACTCTTCATTCCCAGTAATGTTTAGATCTGAATATTTTGATTTTTAATTATGATGATTAATTTTGATTTTGATTTTTAATTTTGACTTTTAATTGTGATTTTTAATTTTATTTAAGTACTCAAATTGTTGTTTAGTTCTGATGTGTGAATTAGTTTATCCTGAATAATAATAAATTAATACAGTGTTTAGTTTTGAATATACAATGTGTTTTTTTAATTATAAATGAGTTTACTTCTGAATATTTAATGTGTTTTTTAATAGTAAATTAGTACAGTGCTGAAAATTCCCAGAAATAATATTTTAATGGTAAGTATAACCTTTATGGTGTAGAGTTTATGGTCACTCCAGGCTTCGTTTCGGAAGCAGTATTTTTTTAATATGATGATCAAGGTGGACCAGTGATCGGAGCATCTGTCTCACGGCTTAAGTATGTGGAATTGTTATTAAGAGTTTTCTTAAAATGAAACACTTACTTATATTGATGCGAAAGTTTGTGAGATGTGTATATTTCTTACTCCTTCATGAAAATACTACTCAATATATTTTGACAAAACTTCATGGGGAGAAATTATCTTGATAAGGACAAAAGCGGTATCTTTTCACGAAATACTGAAGGGAATTTCTTTACTTAACTTTATTGGCATAAGTTACTGTTAATACATTCACACAGAAAGCACATAATAATACAAAAAGCCACACGTAATCACATTAGGAATTGTGTGTTTTTTAACATAGATTAGGCCTCAGAACAAACTTTCGCACTTATCATAATAAATAGGCTGTGATATCTCAATACGCAGTACATGATATTTGTTTAAGGCTTAATTCGTACAATTGTTCATACGTCCCTAATGACACGTTACGGTCCAATTGGTGATATCTATCAAATCGTTCCATTTATAAACATATGCTTAAAAAGCACCGACGCATTTGTATAAAAAAAAATATCAATAGATACCGCTTCCAATCTTGCATCTCACGATATTTAACAAGTAGTACCAAAATGTTATTAAATATTAAACGTTCCCTAAACAGTTTTGTAGCCAATCAACTGTAAGGAAACAAACAATCCATTTGCACCGCTACGATATGTCCGATAAGAAAGACTTCAACGGCCGTTCAACGCCCTGCTCCGGTTGCTATTAGCTACTTTGTACCAAATTAACTTTGCTATAATATAAGCGCTTACCTACTCTATGATGTGTATGAATAATCTATGCATGTTCAAAACAAAAGTTTAAAATGAAAATAATTTGTGTAAATAAAAATAGAACTCACCACAATAAATCGACGCACAAAAAAATTGGCGAACTCACTTTTATTTTGCACTATTTATTTTTCTTTTTTGTTCATAACCCTCTAAAATATTATAATCTTAGCCAGATTAAATTAAAAAAAAAAAATATTTAAAAAAGGAATCTTCCCCGCTTTGCGTTCGATTTGAAAATGTCGGGTTGAATTTTCGCGCGGGCGGGGGGCTGCGTTCGCGTCCTTGCGAGACGAACAAGGTCTCAGCGGACGCGATTGAATGTGGACCGGCGAGGTGGTTCCTATGCCTCTTATAGTCGTACAATGTAAAAAAGATGCTCGCTGGCTGTGTAACAACTATGAGTCTACGCATGCGCGCCGAGCCTCTGACCAAGTCGAACCCTTCTACAAAAATGTGGGCTCATTTCGCTCGGACAGATGAGTTAAGAGGCAGTAATTGCGCGTGAGCGAATAGCACGCAATACCTAGACGGTTGTCTTTGTAATTTCGTTGCATTTTTCTCTCGTAATCGTGTAAAGAAAATAAAAGTGGCTAAGTTACTATGCGAGTCCTAGTGGGCAGTCACGTTTCTGTTATAGGTACATATGTACAGTATGTTTAAAAATGCTTTTGAATGACTAGGGTTAATCCTAGAGACTAAAGCTGCTACACGCGTTAATAAATACATCCCGATTTGAACCTGCCATTGGGACAAGGATCGCGGATTCGATTCTCATTTTTCGTGCAAGTTTGGATGTTTTATATACTTCGTACTAAACCTAACTACTTATAATATCGTAGATTTATCCTTTTATTTATTATCCCTATTTATCCGATATAGTGTAAGGATACCTATTCTAATTTGGGTTTAGATGAACGTCATTCTATCTAATGTTTTATTTTTTTATGCGGGTTTCTTTCTTCACCCTAAGATCCTAAGAACCTACTGTGTTACGTTTATCACCTACAGTCAGATGCGAACCTACAACCTTCTATTTTCGAATTACCAAACAAGTAAGCTACAGCTGTTATTTAAAATTATCTCCATTCTTATGCGTCCTGATTTTTGTTCACACTGTATAATTCTGTTTTCTAGACTAAGGAGACTGAACTAAGTATATCTTTTTTTTATGAACTTTAGAAACGTGTAGTACTCAAATGTATTGTAGACCAAGTAGGTAATGATCTGTAGACGGGCAATGATCTAAATCATTATGTTTAGAGACGTTTAGAGTGGTCAAGTAAAGAATATGCCATGTTATGGAAAAATTAAAAAGTAGGTACAATATTGCGCTGTCTATTTTTTGAGAAAGTGATACATACAAAAACGTAGGTAAAAATGATGAGTTCTCTAAAAAAAAACAGTCTGTCAAAGATAGATGAAAAGGAAAGAGATACAACTAGTTTGTTGTATGAACGTCCGTCTTCGGGCTCGCTCTTTTGTTGATTTTTTTTAAAGATTCATTCAATTGATACTATATCGACTAACATTTTGACAGACGTTTCCTTACTGATGTAGAACGAAAACGAGCAAATATTGCGATTTATTATTTTTTAGGTTTAGAATGCAGTCAACGGCTTGATTCCCTAAAATAGCTTTTAAACATTTGTAAACATGTATAATAGCCGTTAAAATACGCTATTGTGTCACCATCCCATACCAACTTTTCCCATCTTGAGAGTCGTAAAAGGCGACCGAGGGAACTCTCCAGATGACGGGCAGCAGCGTTCTCTGTGAGGTAAACCACAACACCATAGCGATCGCCAATCCGCTTGCCAAACGTGGCGATTATTGACTCTTCTCCCCAATTGATCACGGAAATCATTGGAAGAAGCCCTTATCCAGCAGTGCTTGCGTGAATATGCTCGATTCTTACTGGCTAAATCCCATGGTGGTTTCTCTGTAGCGTATCGGGGAGGAGGAACCGGGAGGTACCCGAAGGCATATACAATAAAAAAAAACAATAAGGCTAACAGCATAAAGCCTAAACGTACTTATTGCGATACAATTAATGACCAAAATAAAATATGACATATAAAACTGTAGGTACAATTAGTGGCGTTATTCTAAGTCTATGGGTACAACAAACAAAACAAAATTAAATAAACAATGATATGAATTGTTGTTTTTTCTTTCTTCCCAATACACGATGTAACAGTCGACCTAAGGGATGTCCGGGGTAAGAAAGGGCTTATGGGGTGGACATCCATCACCGATACTTTTACTAGTAATCTAAACCTCAAGCTTAGCCAGGCTAAAAGTGACCTAGGAGACATATTGTCCCCAAAGGACTTATCTCATTATGTCTTATGGACGTGAGTCTAATTCCAAGTGTGGCTGATCCATTGTAAAATTATGGCTCATATAATATTGACCGAGTTAAACAGAATAAAATATTTATTACAGGATTGTCATAAGTACATATTCTGATTCATACGATAGGGCATACTGAAAGTTTCTGGAATTGGCCAGATACGAAAAAAAAATTAAATAAATAATACTGATTTTGAATAAAGAACTCTTACGGATTATGATAATTTTCGAATTCCATGACTATCATTTGTATTTTGTGTTGTTTTGAAATTTTGTTGCGGAATGCCATGGAATTGACGCGTGAAAATTTTCGGTCTATGATTTTTTATGATTTTCGCTGTGGGTTAAATCAACAAGAGAGTTGCCAGAGACTTCAACTAGCATTTGGTGATGAAGCCCCGTCTCGTAGCTCTGTGTATGCGTGGTTTGCTGAGTTCAGACGTGGACGGAGACACCTCCAGGATGACATTCGTGAAGGTCGGCCAAAAACAGCGGTTACCGACACTAACATAGACACTGTGAGGCAATTAATTATGACTGATAAAAAAATTACCTGTGAGCAAATTCGGACTGCATTAGGGATTGGAATGAGTCAAGTTCAAACTATTTTACATGCACATCTAAACGTAAGGAAGTTATGCAGTCGATGGATACCGCACGATTTGACAAAAGATCAAAAACGACTACGCATGGATTGGTGCCGTGAAATGATAGCAAAGTATGACGGAGGGCAATCATTGGCTGTCTATAATATCGTGACAGGTGACGAAACGTGGGTATACTGTTTTGAACCTGAAAGGAAAAGCCAATCGGCAGAATGGGTCTTCCCTTTTGATGATTTACCCACAAAAGTCAAGAAAAGTCGAAGCACGGGTAAGAAAATGGTTGCCTCGTTTTTTGGAAAAACAGGCCATTATGCAACGGTAGCACTTGAAGATCAGAGGACAGTAACCGCGGATTGGTATACAAACAAATGTTTGCCCATAGTTCTAGGAAAAGTTCGTGAAAAGCGTCCTCGGAGCGATGTAGTCCTTCACCACGACAACGCGTCCGCGCACTCCGCCCGGCTGACGAATGCGTATTTGAAGAGTGAAAAAGTACAACTTATGACACATCCGCCTTACAGTCCAGACCTTGCACCATGCGACTTCTTCTTGTTTCCTAAAACTAAAGATAAACTTCGAGGTTCAAGATTTACAAGTCCTGAAGCGGCGGTGAGTGCGTTCCACGAGGCCATTGAAGAGATCTCCAAAGAAGACTGGTCCCACTGTTTTACACAATGGTTTCAAAGAATGCAAAAATGCATTGATTGTGGGGGAATATACTTCGAAAAACAATAAATATGTTTCCAGTTGAATATGTAGTCTCATTTATTAGAATCCAGAAACTTTCAATATGCCCCACGTATATCTTAACTAGCTGACCTTGCAAACGTTGTTTTACCAATATAATCTATAGTCTATATGTTATTCTAGTTTATAAGCTACAATTCTCCCAGGTTTCATCAAAATCCGTCCAGTACTTTCTGCGTGGAAGAAGGACAAACA
Source organism: Conopomorpha cramerella (assembly GCA_012932125.1). Lineage (NCBI taxonomy): Eukaryota > Metazoa > Arthropoda > Insecta > Lepidoptera > Gracillariidae > Conopomorpha > Conopomorpha cramerella. The sequence goes on from SJJU01072169.1 coordinate 20,128, forward strand.
TCCATCCATTCATACACCCAGACATACATCCAAACATTCGCATTAGCAGTAAGCCTTGGCGGTTTGAAAAGATGCCAGTTTCTTCCCGTTTCTTCTGGCCAGAAAAAGAAATTAATTCGAACCGGGGACGATTACTTTTGTTTTTAAAGTCATAAATGACGTTCATCAAGCTTTGTGATATGCTACTGTATATTTGTATCTTATAGCCAATGACATAAATACTATAATATAATATCATTGGTTATAGCACTTATAACGATGAAATAAAGAAATTTTGTCTTTGACTTAGACTTTAACTTCGAATTTTAATATTAGTAGGATCAGAGCCTTACTTATTGACTACAAACTGCTTTATGACGTTAGTTTATGTTATGTTGTGTTTAACATAAAAGTGTTTCTCGTAGAAAATAATATTCTGCTTATAAAAGTAACACTTAAGGGGACAGGTACTGCCAGTAAACGGTACAACTATAAAGCTTCTGTTGAGCTGTGTTTACTTCAACGAAGACGCACGTTTGGTAAGTAGGTAGTGAAAAGTTAAGGATGTATTAGCAAAAACAGTTCTATTTACAATTGAATATGTTAGGTGAATCTTTAGGATGAGATTTAGAAAGCGAACTTTAACTTTGTCAAAATCTGTCTTGTGCTATGTTCTTGCAAAATAGGTATATAGATACATAATTATTAGTTCTAGAGCCTCAAGCTATTCCGAGGTTATACTAAGTTCAACTTAGTAAAGTTTCTTAAAGTGACTTAAGAAAGTCAATTATATGCCAAATACGGAAAAGCAATAAAATTAAATTCCAGTAGACCTTAATGTGAGTTACAGTGAGATTATTGGTAAGGGTATGGAGCAAGTATTTACTGAAGATGCAATAAAAAAACGTACTATTTTGTACGAAGATGGTAAAAAATTGTTTCCCCGCATTGTCGGCATAGTAAAAGTTGTTCATATTGATGAGCCCAACAACGTTTCTAAAGACCATTGCTCGGTGTCCTTTTACACGCAGTATAATTTGTACTGGATAAGTACTTATACTTACAAACTATATTTTATATCATAGGTACGTAACTAAAAATTACTACATATGACTTCGTGGAGTTCTTTTAGTATCAGTAAATAACTTTTCAATAGCTTGTACGTTTAAGGAAAATCGAGTAACTATTACGTTTCCACTTCAAAATATATCATAAATTGCCGCCATATTATCTATCGTAAATCATAGCATTATTTGACTTTTATAATTTTCTAAGTAAACGTCAAAACCAAAACGTTTCGTTTTACGCATCCATTACAACGCTAATTCCAAACAAACATGGGTACTTACTATACAATCATACATTCATGTTCTAAAAGTAAAATTTTCTTAATGCCTAGGGAAAAAAACGCGGGCCTAGCTCTGTGTTTTAAAAAACCTGATCACGGGACGTAAATAAACCAGGTGCGGCGGCCGCCGACCTGTTCTCAATGTTGAGAATATCTGCTGTCATTCTGTTATGGTCGGATGCACCTGCAGGGCTGGCCTATGTAGGGCTATGATGTATTATATTTGGGACCGGTATAGGCTACGCTGTGAGAAATCTATTACAGTTCATTAGCTTTTAAAATATACTTGACAGTCTGTTATTTGTAGGTATTTCTATCTTTCTCTGGTGACTTGCGAAAAAAGAATTAAAAAAAAAATAGAATTAAATCTAATAAATAAATCTAAGAATTATGTAAGTCCTTCTTTTGGCAAACGACAGATTTGAATCACCGATTCTCTCTGCCAAACGTTCCGTTTTACAGAACGATAAAATGTAAAAGTGCAACGTTACAATACATAATTTCCATGTCACAATGTTAGTTGCCGTACTCCTCCGAAACGATACCGGTAGGAGACCAATCCAGAAGATTAGATTTGATTTCAATAAATTAGATTTTTTTTTAGAGCTAAAAATGTTCTTGATCCCTAGACACTTTTGATGTGTGTATATCGCTAATTTACTACAAGAACGCGATATATCACAATATTTTGTTATTGTGAAAAGAGTTCTTAGCAATAGTAATAAGATTGTCATTTCAACAGTGTCACATTTTGAGATGTCGCGTCGCGTTACTATCAGCTGTATGTTTTCCATATTTTTAGGGTTCCGTACCTCAAAAGGAAAAACGGAACCCTTATAGGATCACTTTGTTGTCCGTCTGTCCGTCCGTCGGTCCGTCTGTCAAGACCCTTTTTCTTAGGAACGCGTGGAGGTATGAAGCTGAAATTTATATCAATTACTCAGGTCCACTGTCCCTTGAAGCTGTGAAAAAATCAAACTTCTAGTGTAGGACGCCCTCAGGCAATGTGGGCAGATGATTTGCGATTGCTGGTAGAAGCTGGACGCAAGAAGCCGAAAACAGATCACAGTGGCGTGCAATGGGAGAGGCCTATGTCCAGCAGTGGACGAATATGGGCTGACGATGATGTAGAGCTAATAAGCTTTATACGTTGGATTCCCCTCCCTCTTGCGGGTAATTGGTTCCCAAAAAATAGCTAAACCCCTTAGGGCCTTAGGTACCATTACAAGCTTTGGAAACAAAATATCTAACGTTATGGTATTGATGTCAAGTAAATACCTACAATTCATAAACTTTTAGAGTAATACGTGACCGCCTGTTAATTGGTAGGTATTCCTATCCCTTCTCTGGTGACTTGTGAAACGAGCGAGATGGAGCTCCAACAAGAGATGAAGTCTAATTTATTTAAAAGCTAAGGGTTAACACTGGAATATTTACTTACCTCTGCTAGGCAGAGTCTGCTTAGCCCCTAATTTAACAGGAACCGAAAACACATAGGTGATACAGAACTTTACACCTGTTCCTTATATCTACTTACGAAGTTTCAACAGTAACTGTTCTTATCTTAGACCAAACACAACTAGACTTCACAAGTCGCGTAACACCTTCAGTCTGTCACTTTCCCACCAAAATATATGGAAAATGATGTACTTCTGGATCTGAACTGTCACTTTTATTAATAACTAGCTTTCTGCCCGCGGCTTCGCCCGCGTGGACTTCGGTTATATTGTGGTATACAGGAATATTTTTGTTTTCCCTCGGGAAAATATTTTTTTCCGGGATAAAAAGTACCCTATCATTTAAACCGGACTTCTAACTATACGTCTGCAAAAATTCAAAGCAATCGGTTCAGTAGTTACGGCGTGAAAGCGGAACAAACAAACAAACTCACTTTCCCATTTATAATATTAGTAAGAAGTAAGATAGTAAGATTTTACAGTTTGGATTCAGATGTACCCTAATACGCGATTAGGGACAGAAGATAGATCTCTTGCTCTTTCACTCCTGCATGATTATCATATCGTTGTCCCGTTTCACTCTAACACCCGTATTTATAAACAAGCAAAAGTAATTACTTGAGTAAAAATCATTACTTACGCATTGATTTTTATTCTATAATGAAGTAATTTCTTAAGAATAGATCTGTCAAATGCGAGAATTCTTGGCCAAGTAATAGTCACCGTTTTCTTTACTTAAGCAATTACTTCACAAGAGTTTGAAGATTGTTTATTGCTGTTTTCTTGAAAATAAATGTGTGTTTCGATGATGGAAGATTTAGAAGGAATATTATCCACCTTTGCCGCTGTGGATGAAGATTATGATGTCTTACCTGGCATAGAAGTTCAAGAGATAAGAAATCCTAAAGTTTATTTTCGTGATTTGGGTGCTCTCAAAGACTTCACAGAAGATGCGTTTAAAATGAGATTTCGCTTTTCCAAAAGTGTGGTATTGAATGTGATATTACCTAAAATTGAGGATCACTACTACCGGAAGCACAAACTTATCGAGGTCTTTGATGATTTTGTAGTAGATGATGATGATATGGACTTAAAATCAATCAGAATAACCCACACGGGAAACAAGTACCAGTGATGGTTTAGTACTAAGGGCTAATATTATTTCCAAATATTATACCTAAAATAGGTAGGTAGGTTGTATGTATGTACCTATTAATAAAAAGTCAGTTCAAACATATTTAAAATAGGTACCTATCTGTTTTAATTGAAGAGCCGAGATTAAACGTCAAATACGACAATACATTTTCTTTTTCGATCGTTTATTGACACATTGACCTAGTGTTGCCCGTACAAACCAAGTAATAGCCATTATTTATTACTTAGGTAATTGCTTAAGTGAGTAACGTTGTTTGCTCAACTATAGAATAAAATGTATTAGTCAAGATTTCTAGCGTCAAGTAATTACTCAATTAAGAAATGCGTAAGTAACAAGTAATTACTTGTCTATAAATACGGGTGTAAATGTCAGTTTCGGATTGCAAGACTACTTATTTGTTTTTAGTCCGAGGTTCTTATAGTTTCGGAAAAAAGTGGCAGTAACATACGGACAGACGGGCAAATATGACAAATTTCGAGTCCGTATTATGTCATTTGACTACAGAACCCTAAAAAGTATCTTCGGAATTTATTTATTTATGTTGTGGTACGCCAACAGAATAATTACATAGGTACCTACTCAATGTATCCTACTAATATTATAAACGTGAAAGTTTGAATATTAGTAGTTTAAATATTATAAATGTGTGGATGGATGATTGTTACTCTTTCACGCAGAAAGTACTGGATGGATTTTGATGAAACTTGGCAGTATTGTAGCTTATAAACTAGAATAACATATAGGCTATAAGGTATTTTGGTAAAACAACGTTTGCCAGGTCAACTAGTTTAAAATATTTTTAGTTAAAGATGGGTCCTAGCAATATTCCTATTACAGGCGTATATTTCACTCGTAACAGATTATATGATTCATTTAAATAACAGAGAAGGTATAGCTAAAAGTAGTTAAAAACTTATATTATACTAAATACAAATTAACATAATAAATCTTCGGAATGATGGTATCTTATTAGTTTGCTCTGTAGAGCTTACCCACATACTTATACATATGTAGTTAAGTAAGGAACTTGAAATAAGTGTTGAAAGATTTTGCGTCCCAATGTCTTAGTACACCAGATTAGTCAGATTACATGTCATTCCCCCACGGTATTTGGAGATATTGTCACCGTATCAAACGTGTGCAGTGAACATCCCACACGTACTCTGGATAAACTCGTTTTGGACTGGAATACAGGTAAAATTCTTAAATAATATGGCCGATATGGCCTAAGTATAAAAATATTATGGAATACTCCAAATATTTATATCATCATCAGCCACATAACGACCACTGCTGGACGAGGGCCTCCCCTAATGAGATCCGTCATTTGGGGTGAAATGCCAATAATCGCCACGCTTGGCAGGCGGGTTGGCGATCGCAGTGGTGTTGTGGTTTAACTCACAGAGAGCGCTGCTGCCCGTTCTCTGGAGAGTTCCCATTAATATTAATATTTATATTGACTCTATATATTTGCTTTTATTAAAAAAAAAGTTTTTAGCTATAAGAAAGAGAAACGCTGATAATTTTAGTTTTAATGTAATTAATGTGCATTGCATCCGTATGAAGTTGGGGCGGATCGCTAGTTCTGTATTAAATCTCAACTTTGACGAAGGTAACAAAACCAACCCGAGTGTTTCAAATTAGGTACATCGCAGCTTAAATTTTGATCCGCAGAAGTCCGTGATAAAGCATTTTATAAAAAAAGGGTATAGGTAGGTATGAGAAATAATCCTTAGGGAATAAACCTCAGTCGGAGCTGACCGGACTTACTCATTGCGGGTCGTGTAGGTAGAGCTCTCATAATCATGATACAGGTATGATGTTATTAACGATAAGGTTTTTGGTCGAAGTTTATTACCTACCTACTTATTTACTGCAGGTAGAACTTAGGGTACCTAGCTAGGTTGTTTACTTACCTACGTTGGACCGTTCAAAACGCCGGCCAATCCTATCTAAAAGACAAAAAAGGACCCCGAGTAATGGTCAATGTGAACAACTTTTGCTATGGACACAATGTGGGGAAATGAAAACAATGTTCAATCTCTAAGTATATAAGATTTCGTCTCCCGAGGTAGAAAATCGTCTATTTTGTATGAAAACGGATTTTTTTATCGGTTTTGTCGCCATAGTAAAAGTTGTTTGTATTGACCAGCCCCACAACGTTTGTAACACCATTGCTCGGGGTTCTTTAACACTCAGCACTGACACGGCTAAAGCCCGTGTAAAATATGTTGTAAACAAGCTCTACAAATCAGTCAACAAGCTGTTTGCAACAAATAGGTAGCTAAATAAATAGTTTGGTTTGTTACGTTGTCAGTATCTTTTTATTGTGATGGTACTATGCCTGCAGTAGGTAAGAAAATTAATAGTAAGCACTGACTTTACAATAACTACTTGTAGAATATTATTTAGAGACTAGTGGACGCCCCGCGATTTCATTCGCGTAGTTTAGTAGTACCTATATCCTATATTTAAAGCGTCTAACTTGAGTTTAGATTTTTCATACAAAAGTATTTTCCCGTTAATTCCCGTTCCCGTGGGAATTTCTACCTTAATGCACTCTACGGTACCTAAACTATGTTCGTTCAAATTTCAAGTGCCTAAGTTCAGCCGTTTGGGCTGTGCGTTGATATGTCTGTCAGTCAGTTTCTTGTAGAGTAAACAAATATAATCAGAATGCTCGGAACTGCTAAGCTATCAGGAGTTACACGTGTTACTGTGAGTCAACCATAAAAGATAGACATTGCTGTTGAAGGATATATTTTAGACAATTTTATGTAGAATATTTCCGTCACACATGATTTCTATGTAACTTTAACCATTAAGGCTGCACACGCAACGGAAGCCTAAAAAATAGAGTAACTTCTCTCGTTTTCCCAAAATTTCCCTTCACTACTCTGCTCCTATTGATTGTAGCGTGATGAAAAGTCCTATAACCTGTCCAGGAGTATGAAGAATAATTGTACCAAGTTTCGTTAAAATCCGTCGAGCAGTTTTTGTTTACATAAGGAACGTACTGACAGACAGATAAAAAAATTACCTACTGATTGCATTTTTGGCATCAGTATCGATCACTAATCACCCCCTGATAGTTATTTTGAAAATAATATATTTCATGTACAGAATTGACCTCGCTACAGATTTATTATAAGTATAGATGGTCTGGGACTGCCGAAGCCTTACACTCCTTTAATCAAATGCCTGGTTTCACATTTTCATAGAAAATCTGTCAAAACTTCGAAAATATTCATCAGCTTGATCCAGACCATGATTATTTTTACCGATATTGGGTTAAAATAATCGTTAAGAGTTACAAATACCGAAATAGTTGCAAGTAAAAAGGTATGGGTAGTTTAACAGATCGACCTATACGTTAAAACCATTCTGCATTCCTTCACAGTTTTTCCATATTTTTAGACATACACACCGCCATCTAGTGGTGCTGTAATGAAATAGGTTCTAAACGCGGTACAGAGCAAAGGAACAAGCTGAGATGGGTACAGAGCAGTTATTGTTGCAATGTCAATCAAATAAATAAGTGCTGTCAAATTATCAATCAATCAATCAACCAAAACCGAAAAAAAATCGTCAGCGCCTTGAAAATTTTGTAAATCGGAATAAGTTCTTGGATTTCGCTTTTCAGTAGCGATACATAAATTTATTATTTCATTTAATATATCTTAGCTAGCAAAGATGCCGCGAGGTACGTTGTGTTTTAATTTTAAACACATTTACATGAAAGTTGACCAATGGTAGTGTGCTTGCCTCGATCATCTGCAATAACCTGAAAAAATGTTGTTTGTTTCTATATTTCAGGCAAATACACGAACCACAAGGGACGCAATCGCAAATTCACTAGTCCTGAGGAACTAGAAGAACAAAGAAAGCAGGAGGAAATCAAAAAGAAGTAAGTTTCTGTATTTGGCTGACAACAAAGGATTGTTTTTTGCGTGACATTCATACATCATCTGGCACGGCAACAGAAGTTGTTGGGCGCAATGTTACCTAAACATTGACTAGAAAATTGTGGAATGTTGATACTAAATTAAGATGTATCCACTTCTCTATATAATAATAATGCCAACTGATATAAGTATTATTACTTATAAATTGTAAATTCTTGGTATGTTGATGATGTGTCGTATAGTGTTTTAGAAACCCGAAGTATTACTCTGCTACAATTACTTATTTCCAGTAAAGAAAATCTCTTTGTCAGGGTTCAGCCAGCGTTTCTTCTTCAACATATCTCAACCCAAATATTCACTGAAAAGATATTTTGTTATAGTGCATAGGTACCAATACAAGGTAATCACCTACCTATATAGTCATTGTCACTTAGGCTTAGGCTTTGTGATATTAGGCAAATTCTGACACAGGGCGACTGACATGCGTAGCCTAGACTGATAGTGTTGTACAGTATTGGAAAGATTCAATATATTTTAGAAACAATTTATGAGTGATGTTTTGGTACCAACAAAGGCCAGATAGCCTTTGTGAATGTTTTATGAGCAACAGACAGTGGATTCTTTTTGATTCAGGGTTTCGACAAGATGAAACCTATTTGTTATGCATTCATAATACATGCTGCTGAGCTTATTATATTTATTTTACATGTTACTGCACAATCGAAACATTGTCACTTTGTTTCATGAACAAAAAAAATCACATCTCTATTAATTGATAACAAAGAACTAAGAAGCTATAGGACGTCCAACGCTGAGAGACAAATGTCATCTGGTTCATCATTTGGCTGTTTCTTAAAATTGTTTATGGATCTATCAATGTGTCAGAATTTGCCTCTTAGATGACACTAATTATAATTGATTGATTGTTAACTTTCAATTGAATCCATCAAGTGGTAGAAAACATTTTTTTTTTTGCGGCCTTGCTTGGACTGCTGTGTGGTTAACAGTGGTAAAGGATTAATTACTGTGATTCATTCAAAAGTGGATGACTAAATTTCTTCTATGATTAACTCTTCAGATGGAGAGCCCAACATGGTGATGAGTCGAGTGAAGAGGAGTCAGCCGAGGAAAAGTCAGGATCTGGTTCTGGATCTGACAGTGAAGATAGTGACTCTGATGATGACGTAAGACATTATTATAGTTCAATTACTGTATTCAAAACATTCCTTGTTCCAAAACACAATATATATTTAGCACTTTCCTGAATTTTTATTCCTTCTCACATAAAATTTCATCTCAAGGTAAAAAAAATGTATTTCGTATGGAGACTTGACAAAATTTTTGCATTTCCCCACATTGTTGCCACAGTGAAAGTTGTTCATATTGACAAGTCCAACAATGTTTCTAAGACCATTTCTCGGGGTCCTTTTACACACAGTACATGTAAACCTTCTGTTACAAATCACTATCTATTGAAGAAGATTGCATCAAAAGCCAATGCATAATGTTTTATGCTATGTAATGAGAATTTAAAATCTTTCTGTCAATTTGATTAAAATGCTAATGAACACATACAGATTGATTAATAAGTACAGAGTAGTGGCGAAGCAAGGAGGTAAGCCGGTTGTGAAAAAAAGGCACTTAACCAATGCTTATTTAGATTTTTTATTTGTCTTATTTATTTGAGCTATAATAAGTCCCTACGCTACTTAATTTGCTTGAAAATGTTTGTTAATGTGCCTGACATAGGCTTGCCTTGTACTACCGGCTTAACCCCTAGCTTCGCCACTAGTACAGAGTACTCACACTAATGCAATTTGAATAATACAGCATGTTTTTTAGTCGCACGGACTAAGCCATAAGGTTTAGTGACATGCCTTGTATGGTGGTGGCTGTCATCAGAAAATGAAAACAATCACTCTGTATTTGTATGCGTCACACCACCCATTTATTCACAGACACTACACAAGCGCATTGTGTCAATGTGTTAAGATGCCAGCTCTTATTTATCAATCTGTACCAACTTAGACGAGATTCTTTGTACTTCACATACTTACATCTAACAAGCATTAGAGTCCCTTACTGAGAATACACTACTGCTTTTGTAACTTTATGGACACAATGCGAAATGTTTTCTATCAATTAGGATTGCATAAGTTAACTACATTTAGTTTAGTAATTCGACAAATTATTTGACAGATCAATCTATCACTTTGCGAAATAATGCTGTCAGATTTTCAAGTATAAAGATGTTATTTCATAATCTAATGAATTGAATGACTTAAAACTATCAAATGAATGAATAATCTCTTACAGAAATAGTATAGGTGATTATTAAATAATTAAATAATTTATATTTTGTCAAAAAAAGGTTTTTCCATGCATAATATAAAATATCAAATTGTTATCGAATTAGTGAACAGACTACTAGTAGTGGGTTAGTTGTCCCAAATTTATTTTACTAATCAAGTTCTAGCACAACCGTCAGCGATTGTTAGAAGAAAATAAACTTGATTGCAACATGTCCATTTTATTGGGCAAAATAGCTATGCGAGTTGTTTTATATATTCATTCCATAACAGTTAAAATCTAATAATATCCACTGATTTTCAACTCTACAGCCTTTTTGTAACTCTTATAAATAAGGAATTGAAAAATATTGTTTCAGTAACAAGTGTGTTAAACTAAAAATGTAAGCAGCTAGTTGTAATTATTTTGTGCATTTTCCAGAAACCAGGCAAGGCGAAAGGTGTTTCTGGTCTGATAGAAATAGCAAATCCTAACAGAGTAGTCAAGAAAAACAAAAAACTCAACAACTTAGACAACTTAGGCGAAGGAGAGAAACCGGAGTTATCAAGGTTTGTATTAAAATCATTCTTTATAATCAATAACAGTTCGTAATGGTAACAGTAACTATGGTTCACATAAAACTTCTATTTTATGTGGTCTTATGTTTATTTGATGATTCGGTATAATTTTAAAGAAACAGTCTGTGTTTCCTGTGCAGTATAGTCAGAAGGTCTTCAAGTCGCGGGTGAATAGGTACCTAATGTACAGACCACATTGCGGCTTAACATCAGGCAGGATGGTGGTCAAACGCTTGTTCATAGCAATAAAAAAAACTAAACATACTAATATGGTAAACTTTACAGTCGGCTCTCAGGGGTTATCAAATGACAATAGTGTTCAAAACCCATCAGAAAAACCTATAGCTTTGACTTATTAAGGATTAAAGCAGTATAACTATAAAGCACTAGTGGACTCGACAGACATTGTCCTGTCTCAACTTTTATTATGAATATCTATGGTGGCCTGTGCCCAGCAGTGGATGTCATTTTTTTCTTTCATAAGAACCTTCTGCTGTCATTAATAAGCACAACAAAGAAAGAATTAGCTAAATCCACCCGTTCCGGAGTTATGATATGACACAACGAAAAGTGGCTTTGATTTTTTAAGGATAGTATTTAAACGTGCATCAAAAAAGTCTAACCTAACTAAAATACTGACTTAGCGACAAAATTACTGATTTGATCTTCTAATTGCCATTCTGATGATAACTTTGGCTTTTTAAGTGTGCAAGTTAGTAATTTTGATGTACAGTTTATTATTTACCATTTTTTAACTATAAAGCATTGATATGTTTGGTCAGACGCGAGCGCGAGGAGATCGAGCGCGCGCGCGCGGCGGCGGCGTACCAGCGCGCGCACGCGGCGGGCCGCACGGAGCAGGCCCGCGCCGACCTGGCGCGCCTCGCCATCATCCGCCAGCAGCGCGAGGAGGCCGCCAAGAAGCGCGAGGCCGAGCGGAAGGCCAAGGAGGAGGGGACTTCCAAAAAGTATGTACATATTCATACGCAACTAGCAAACCCGGCGAACTCCGTTTCGCCACCAGATGGGTTCGTTTCGTTTACCCGCTTTTCTGTTGAATTTTTTTCCTGAATTTTCTTTGCTATAAACCTCACGGAGCCCGAGACCTTTCAAACGAATGCAAAACCGTGGAAATCGGTTCGTGCGTTCTGGAGTTATAGCGTCAGGGAGGAAAACCCGACTTATTTTTATATAGTAGATATTAAGTACAATATTATTATATTATACCGCGTCTGTGGTCCAGTTGATCGGATACCTGACTTGTAACCAGGAGGTCGCGGATTCGAGTCCAGCTACTGGACTTGTACTAATGGGATTCTTTTTCAGAGCCTATGTACACAACGCAACGCTCGTACGATGAAAAACGACATCGTGATGAAACCCGCACACCACACGTTGTGTGAACCCTATAATGGCGATAGACTCACTGCCTGTCACGTTGGGTTAAATACTCTTGGTGAACCGTGGGCATTTGCTTTAGTAAGTGCTTCTGCCTACCCTGCGTTGAGGTTAAAAGGCGTGAAGCGTATTTATTATATTTTTTATTATATTTAATCATATCTGTTCTTAACTCAAACAAAACCAACTAGACTAACTGTCGCTTAGAATTAAACGAGACGACAATATGCAATACATGCAGGAGTTAAAGAGTAAGAGACAATATCTTCTGTCCTTTACTGCATATCAGGGTATATCTGGATCTAAACTGTCAAATTATTGGTAAATGTGACAGCTAGATCCAGAAGTACATCAATTTCCATACATTTTGGTGAAAAAGAGACAGCCTGAAGGTCTATCTGTGTGAGGCCTCAGGTTTTTATAATGAGGAATTTCTATTTTATTAACTTAATTTGCTATTTTCTCAAAATATCCGACTATTATTTTCTATGTCAGATCATCAATCAAACCCTCCTTGACCGAAACTTCTTGCAACAACTTCAATCAATATTCTGATTGACAATCGACACATAAATTAGTAGTAGGTAAACAGTTGGAAAATTAGTTTAAAATGCCACATTATAAATAAGTAAATGTTTGGCACAAATATGTGATGTGGTATACGATGGAGCAAAGCTTGTCTATTTGCCTTGTTAATTTTTACAGCCTTGTTATTAGATGAGAGTTGGATATTTATGAACAAATAACATGAAAAATATTCTTGTAAACTTGCTTGTGCACTTTTTTGCCTCTGCCTACCCCTCTTTGGGATTAAAGGCGTGAAGTGTATTTTGTATTTTTATTTTATTTTGGAGGCCTTGGATGTGTTAATTTCGACTGTACCAGCGAAACATTAAGTAGGGTAGCATTGATGACTTTCGCTTAATAGCTTCACCAAACAACACAAATACTTTTAGGTATAATATCAGAATTGATACTAATTTTGTTTAACACTTTTATCCTTTCCTTTCGTATGAATACTGGAGTAAAATATGTCGTTTTTATCATTCAATAATCAAAAAATTATTTCCTTGTTGCAGATAAATAAGTCACTACATTATAAGCTGGCAGCAGAAAATTTCGGTCACCACTAACAACAAATCAAAAAGTCTCGGGAGGCAAACGTGTAAGAAATGGAAATTATGTACAAGTCTTACAAATATGTACATATATACTTATTTAATTGATCATATTGGCCTCGGAGATCATCTTCTACTATGCCATAGTATATATTAAATTATTCTGTTATTTCGTGTTAACCCTTGATCTGATATTGGCTACACATTTAACTGTGGTATTCATTTAGTTAGAACAGTTTTACTGAAGTGCTAGTGAAAAGTTAGTTCACTGCTAGTGAAGGTCTCAAAACTTTGTGAAATGTATATCAAACTGTGCGAGTTGATATTATTTCAACTAATTAGTAGATGTTTTAGCTTCTTTTGAATACGCCAGTTAATGTGCTAGTAAATTGACGGGAGTTTTTTTATAGATATTCTTCATAAAAAAGTCATGTTTAGCTGTTGTTTTTGTTGTTCTAGTTGTAAACAAAAACTGGATGTTGGATTCAATTTATTCCCAGTAGTTTCAAAAGCATGCATTTTTCTTGAGAAAAGAACTGTTAAAAATGCTACTGGGAGTTAATCAATACAATATGATAACAGTCCAGTCTATTTCTGCATATTTTTTTTGTATGAAGATCAGTTTACAGCATGGAGAAACACAATTATGTATTTTTTAAATCTGTTGTGACTGTAAAATTGTGTAATCTATGATTTGTTTGGTGTTTTAAGTACTATATGAACCAACGTGAGCCTGATTTTTTATGTCTGGCTTCTTATACTCATAAATCTCGTTTTAATACATAATAAGACCAATTAACTTATTTTACAACTCGAGTGGTATTTTGGCAATGCTGTCGCAAAAATTAAGAAATATTCCCTCCCCAAATTATTGAGTTGATCTTGTTATTGTCTTTTAATAAGAATTTATATGTACATAAAACTAGTAAAACCTCGAGAAACTCTCCCAGTGCAAATGAATATTCAGTTATATACATGAAGCGCATCATGCATTACAATACTGCCACTGTTTGAATAAGGTCTTGCAGTGCTCTTAGAACAATACAATGAAGAACGGAACCACAGTAAGAACACCTTTTGTACACACCACCACACACCACCGTACGTGATGTGTTTTTTGGCTTTGACAGCGATTTATTTGTATTGAGGTACTATAGATAAACTACGTAACTCACAGGACGCCCGCGGGGTAAGACGTAGGTGGGCGCGGAGGTACTCTCGGACTCTAACGCGATTCGTTCATGACTTTTTTCTCTTACAGCTTGGTTAAAAACGAGTAGAGATTGAATAGTGGCAACACTATGGAGAAACGTGAGATTTTGACAGCTTTTCATGTTGCCATATTTAATTTCTACCTTTTTAAATGTTCTAAGTACCTGCCTATGTTTGTGGTGTCCAATCAAAAGGGTTTGTCTCACTATTTCGATTACCCGCTGTTGATTCGACAGTTACACTATGCGAAGCGTAATGGAGAATGGAAATTGTGAAACACTCGATTGTTAATGGTTGTACAACTTATTTAAATTTTTATGTAATAAAATGTTGTATGCTCGAATCGAGATATTATTCATACTTTTGCATAATTGAAAGTCTACCCTCATTTCTTGTTTGACTTGTTATATTTTACAAGTTGATAAATATTTTTGCTTCAACATTATTATTGTGAAGACTTATTTTTTTATGACGCAACCGTGCGAATGCACAATAAAGAAAGTGCAATGGAAGAGCAATAAATGCATACATACGTAGTCTTATTTTCTGCAATGTTTATGTTTAAAGCGATTGTTGACTGTAGGTAATCGTTGAGTAATATTTTTTTTTTCATTTTCTATTAAACAATTAATATGATGGGCCATTCATGTCATTTTATACTAATAATAAAATGTACCTATTAGTTAGTCTCCTTAGACAATTTTATAAACGAGAAATATATTGAGCTACTGTATAAATAAATTTAATGATGGAATATGAATATGTTTTATTTAAAAAAGAACCGACTTCAACCAGTAC
>SJJU01072170.1:0-63319 GCA_012932125.1 Conopomorpha cramerella
GTTGGCGGCAATTTCCTAGAGATACTGGCATGGGAAACGGGTAGAGTTCATGGACCTCCACTTGTCGACTAAAGGAAAATCCTTATGGACACCCCGTCGCTGTGGGGATCGCGACAGGGTACCTAGTGTCAGATTTCTACTGACTAAATGATGCTCTTCAGTTATCGATGGTGCTGTGTGGGCACCCAGAGAACATTCTTCAGGCCACACTCAACGAGCGACCAGCCGGTGGGTTCCTTGAGATGGACAGTGATTCGTCCACACCAGCAGACTCCGATTTTGTTCAGAATCTGGACGATGTTGTTCTTCTAGGCCGACCTTTTTACCGCGATCTTGCAGTATCCTGTCATTACATACGTAACCATTGGGATCATACCGTTTTTAAACGACTTCAAAAAGGGAGTCATTCTCTACCGTATCCATGCTTTATATTAATGTTTGTTCGCCGATAACTTCGTCGTTTATGAACCGATTTGGAGGACTTTTTTGTAGGAAAGGAGATATTTCAAAGGTATTGATAAGGAAGTCAGGGTTTGATGATGGCAGACCAGGTACATCGAGAGGATCATTAATAAATCGTATAGGTTGGCGAGTAGTACTGGCTGAAGACGGTGTTACATGTTATTTCAATCAACATTTTAAACACACAGCGAAATGAACGAAATTCATTGTAGAGCTAAACCACCACTACTTATTATTTCTACTTACTTATACAAAGGATACTAATGTTACTATTATCTACTGTTACTACTTACCTACTAATGTTATACTGGACTATCTTCCTGTTAGCTTTTCTTCACATATTGGATACCTAACCTACAATGGCACCAGTTACTAATGTTATCGCTATACAATTAGAAACTATTTCAATTTTTGTTCATAAAAATCCATTCACTTTTGTATTATGCACAGATAAGCATTATGCTTATCTATTTCCACCCTTGCATACAACAAAATTTTCCACATTGCTAAAACACAACTGGTTGATGACTTCACCAGAGACATCTTCATGCATATGGACGAACAAGCCGGTACTCTCACAATTTCTCCATTAAGAAAACTCAATCCGTATTAATGAAGACAGCATAGAGTAATTTGCTGCTGAGCAGAGGCAAGTAGCCGACGACGACGGTGGTGGCGGCGGCGCCCCCGGGCCCTCTGTATCCACCCAGATTGAATTATGGAGCCGATAATAGGATCCCGCCACATGAATTATGCCCCCATACATTGTTCCTGCTACTTTCATTATAAACCTCCCAACCAACCTGTTTACGAAGCAATCAAAACGCGATATTGTGAAAGAAACCGAAACAATATGTCAAATATGTTCCACAGTATGTTTGCAAATAAACATAATTGAAATGTCCCCATAAATATAGTCGACTGTGGCGATCCATATCGGATGACAAAAGCTACTCGGCTTCACGGGAATCCGAATAATCCTCATAAAAGGACCGCCTATAAAAATTATCCGGCGACGTTTTTATTTGCGCGCGCGCAGCGATAGCATCGATGTGGCGCCCCGAGCGTTACGGACTGACAGGTAAATTAAACGCTCTCATTAAATCAAAGCGCTTTTAAGCGATCGACATAATTTAAAAAGTCATCGCTGCCACTCAGTACGGGAGGCCTCATGATATATGCCTGACGGAAGCCAGGTAGTAAAGATGTGACACAAAATATGAGATAAGACTAAAAGGACATTCTCTGAAAATACAGACGAATTCGCAACACCGTACGCCCTTATCTCTACACAACAAAATTGTTTTTCCAGCAACTGCTTCTTGCTTCACATAAAATGATATAAGTGAAGTTAAGATGTTTAGTTTTATTGGACGCTAACAAAGTGGTCCTAATTTACGACTGTTCGGTTGACAGATAAGGCAGGTTGGTCGCACGCCTTTGGAAATGTCCATCGGCGGTATTCGTGGAATCTGTATGCGGATGGAACAAGTCTCGGATAGCTCGTTCGTACCTACATAAAGCTTGAATAGAGACAAGCCACTGACAATGTAACTACCTATCAAAGATGTTACTTAACATATTTTCTATTTGTTGGGATAGAACGTAATGACGTATATCTACTTAAAACACACACACGAAACTGGATCGTTCAGACAAAATCTCAGCTTGGTTAAAAATCTCCCAAAAAAGAAACCAAACAATGCACTTGTTGGTCAACATACTGTTTTACATCACGTATTTTCATTCTGTTTCATCTAATCACAAGCACCAATCTAATTTTATGGCCCACAATTGAGTTTGTAGATTCTTACGCGTTTCGTAAAAAACAACTCCGGGTCAACTTGTATAGCAACAGGTTAGTTCACCCGCAATTGAGGTACGTTTACGTTTTCAAGTAGACTCTTTCTCTGTGCGTGGTGTAGGTACGTATTTCGAAACCCTTTCAAAGTCAATTAGAGGTACCCACTGATAGGTTAAGTGACCTATCTATAGACGTAAACAATTAAAACAAAATATTTATTCAAATCATAGTATAATGGTTTTAATCCTTGAGCCGCGATGAAGGATATTCAGGTAATTAATACGTAGTATAACACAAAGTGGCGTGCAATTGGAGAGGCCTATGTCCAGTAGTGGACAAGTATGGGCTGATGATGACGATAAAACAAAGTCCCCTCCCGGGACAGACAGTATAGTTAGACCCTTAAAAATACGCAACCGATTTTGATGCGGTATTTGGTAGACAGAGTGATGGCTTGAGGAAGATTTATTTTATGTACAATACATAATATCAGAGAAACACTGTTAATAATGTATATAAGTAAAACAGTGTTTGCCGGGTCAGCTAGTAATAAATAACTAATATATGGAAAATAAATAAAATAAGTACCTACCTGGGAATAGTATAACACTATGCTAATTTTAATATTATTACCTACGGTAACTCCTAACGAACACTGCATTTAATGGAAAAAACACCTAAGTTTATATCCCAGTACCTAGTTCGTTCATCAGAAAAAAATCGTTCTAGGTATTATTTAATAAACGATTCTAATTAATAAATTTTTCGCTTGACAAAATAATTTATTTGAACAATGTAAAATGCTCAAACTAAGTGTATTTATGGATAAGCTAAATGTCATACATAAATGTATTTTTGGGTAATCACTTTTTATATTACAATAGTGCCTCTGCCTACCCCCCTTTGGGATTAAAAGGCGTGATGTGTATTTATTTATTTTAATTTTATTACAATAAAGACATAAAAAAATAAATACCCTTTTTTAGATAGTACTTACGTAGTAGTATGGTTATTCATAGTCGATAAGTAAGTACGCTCAAAACGATAACAATTTCTCGAAGGAGTCTTAAAACCCTATGACCTAAACCCTAAGCATGCAAACTATGACGAGAAATGACATTATAGAGAGTATTGCGAAACCTTGAGACAGACGGGACATTTGTCTGGCAGCGTACTAGGCACACTATCACGAGATGTTTGGGTGGCTACGATCGTTCCTAATCTATATGTATCTCACTCACGCAAGCGATTATACGTGAGGCCGGTAATGAGACAGTTTCTCAGGCATTTTGAGCCAACAAACCACGTCAGTACCGCCGAATTTTTCTGTACTACGCATGTACAGTCGGACAAGAATCTGATCTACGGTTCAAACTCTATGAATGCCATTTCACATTAAGGTTCATTTTTACTTGTCACAATAAAACAACTCCGCCTTATTGATGTTTTCGTGACACAGGAAGTGTCATCAACACTGATAGAGGTACTTTCTTAGCACTTACATCATAATTATAGTAGGTATCAGGGGTGTATCCCACTATTTCCATTTTCTATTGTTATTGCTATGGTTACGCTTAGCAAATTGCATTAGAAAATGGAAATAGTGGGATACACCCGGTATCAGTTGCGTGCACACCATATAGGAAAAAATACACCTACCCTACACACAGACCCACCTACCTTAGTATTTTGGTTACCCGACCTAATATAGAGTTCTTGCTAGATCCTTTTTTGTTGTACTCACGACATAGGCTAACGAAGGCCCTGTGTTTTGTGGGTGAGTAGAAAGGTACCTACCTATGTTTCGTAAAAACAAGTTACCTATACTTAGGTGTCAGTCAATCCTTGGGGATTACTGCCTACCTTGTCGTAAAAGCCAGTGCACGCCACTTGTAGGAACATAAGTAACTATCCACGTTTTGTGCAGAGATTACAGATAATGATGTTTTCCGCGAAAGACATTCTCGCTTTTCGACCAAAATTAAGTAGGAATACACGATGATGTGTGTGACAATGCGGGTATTTCCCAGGGTGAAAGAAATCTGGGAAACTTATGTCCGAGAATTTACCCCAAGCTGAGTAAATAATAGGAATCTTGATCTATACTCACTTCCTATACATCACCCCGATAATGTACCTGATTACCAACACTTGAAAGCATATATAAACATAATTGATAAGGTAGTAACCTCTTCTAAAAAATACTAACAACCCGTCCAAGTAGGTCAGTAACGTGAATAGCACTGAGAGTCCTGAACTGTACGTAGGGTGACAACTCGGAATATGAAACCAAAATAGAGTCCCTTTTTTTAACCAAGCTTAGGGTAAATTCTCGGACATACGTTTCCCAGTTTTCACCCTAGGGAAAGAGATCGGAAATACTCGTTGACGTCATGTGGCTGATTATGATGAGGTACTACCAATAAATCCTAAATATTGTTATCTCTCTGTAATAATAATATATGTAGGTACTTTTAAGTAACACACTGCATATCGACCCTTTTTTAACCCAGATAAGGGTAAATTCTCGGGTAAAAACTCTAGGATAAAAGATCGAAGTATCCGACGACGGTACGTTTCATGTGGAAGATGTATTGTATATGTCAACCGAAACCAAGAATGAGATCTTGTTCGAATTAATATAAAATTTGAATTAATATAAATTACGAGTATAGTATGGTATTATTGGTCGAAGGGTTTAGTCAAGATATCACAGTATCTCTAGTGGCAGAATGTCTCGATTTGAAGTTACTTGTAATGGTATACTTAGACTTAGTTTTTATCTTTTAAGATATTTTTATCTTTTGCCCCGTTATGTGAACACAAAAGGAATATGAAACTAAACACAATAAGTTTTGAAATGCATTAAAATCTTTATTACAATAAAACCACAAATAAAAATATTTTAGAGTAGGCACAAACGAGAATTAGGTACTACCCTAAAACATGTAAATGTTTAATTTAAGAAGTATTTTTTTATGTAATGAATAATAGTAGTTTCCTATTTGAAAAATATTTAGAATTATAAAAAAAAAATCAATAATTTGTACTCATTGTTACGACGCAATAATTTAAAAAAAAATATATATAATCCTTTTACGAATTCATGTTAGATGACACTAGATATTTCTGCATTTCGTGTTTACATAAAATTAAATACAACACCACAACATACACGTGTCACAGAGACACGTACATAGAGCTGTATTGCAGAAATAATTAAGCTAGTAATCAAACCTATAGTCATAAGTAGTATCATTACTAGGTTTTTTCATCTTACGTTTTACGACGTCCCTTTCTGACGACACAGATTTGTTTCTTATTCTCCAATTTCTTTCACTGGAATCTTTACCTTTATCTTTACAATCATTGCTCCTATTCCGATCATTACCCCTATTCCAACCGTTACCCCTATTCCAACCATTGCCTTGATTCCATCCATTACCTTGATTCCATTTATTACCGTGATTCCAACTATTACCCTGATTCCAGCCATTTCCTCTGTTCGAATCATTGTTGTCCCTGTTAACGTTCTTTTTCATACTCTTCGCACGCTCCTTCTTTTCCAGTTCTTCTTCGGTAATACCATTAGCCCTCATGCGTTCCTTTTCCTCCTCTGTGATGAGCACTATTGTCGAGTCTTCACTAAATTCGGGTTCCGGGATGGGTCTCCCAATCAAATCGGCCAAGTAGATCCCTCGTTCAATTTTGTAACCTCGTGCGGCTTCAAACTCTGTTGGCAAGTAATGTTTAAATGAAACTTCTTATGAGGGAAAGCGAGCCTGAAAATTATAAATGTAAATAAAATGTGAAATGTCGGCGTGTCGACCATGAATGACTTACATAACTATAGTTTGGGTAAGTTGTACAGATGGTGTGTTTCATACAGAAAATAAATTTCAAACAGTGATTGTCTCCATAAAATGTAAAATGCTTCAAACGTGACAATATTGTCAAAATCGTCGAGGTATTTATATTGCTTTCATTGACTGCCACTCGTTAACAACTATACGATAAGAGGCTCAACATAGTTGTCAGTACAAGTTTAAGCCGAAGTTCGCTCAGATAATCTTGCCAGAGATCTTATCACAAAATGTCAATATCTTACTTTCAATAGCTTCCTCAGCTGGTATGTTCATGCGGTCGCGCATATAGCGACAGACGAGATAGCCTGTGCGGTTCAGTCCGTGGGTGCAGTGAATACCCACCAGTTTATCTATAACAATAACAAAAACAAATTAATCACTGTTTGGTGTGAAACCTAGTGACGAAGAGCCTAAGAACTATACTATACTAGCCTAGAACTATGTGATGAATGAATGTAGTCCGGAAATAATCGACGTGGTTTCTATTCACAATCGTTGTTGTTTTTAGTAACGCGTGGAATTAAAAAGTTATAATAAACATTAGTGCATATGAAATGTAATATTGAGCCATGGAAAGTCTCTCAATTCGTTCTTCAAAGCCATAGATCTCAGCCTCAAAGGAACGTAAACCTTCAGTTGATTTCATTACGGTTAAGGACACAATTCAAAAACATATTTAAAATAATCTTCGGATTAAAAAGCCGTGTGACTGACGGCAATCGATCGCTCAACGCGAATGCGATCCTGAAAAACAAAGCGTCGGTCGGGCGAGTGGTGTTTGCTTACACAAGTCCTCTGAACAAACATCGAGGGGGTCGACAACCCTTACATATGGCTTAGGCACCCGACGACGCCATTCAGCTTTTCGATTTTCTTTCAGAGACACGAATATTGACTGAATAACCTCACTGCAACTAACGCCTATTTTACCAATCGATCAGTACCAGTTTCTTGGTGGCACAATGACTGTACCTAAAAATGTGCAACGTTTATAAATATTCTAATAGCTGTGCCCAAAAGGTTCACCCGTGATTTTTATTTCGTTCTCGTGGAAATTTGTCTAACGCGCTTCAGACCGCATGGTGAGCTGGCCTCTTGCTTGATACGTAGCATTTGGATTTCTAGCAGCCGTGATAACCACGTCTACTGCTGAACATGAGCCAAACCATAGAGATAAACTCTGTATAAATGTATTACTTTCACCTTATAGGTGATGAAGGTAATTGTAAGCGAATCCTTGAAAAGCAAAGTAAAGTGTCTACATGTAAATATGTACCTGCATCTTCTGACATAGAAATTAAGTGAGAGTGCCTGCACTAATAATCTTAATAATATTTACGTCAAAGTACTTTTTTGTTTGTTTGTAACGAACGAGATTTCCTCCCACGTTCGCTAATGCGTACAACCGCATACAAACATGGCGTACAATTCGCATACTTATGTATCTGGACTTAAGAAAAACGCTCTGAGGAAAATATAGTACTCTCTGCATTACACATGCAAATTCATTCGCCGACCCTCGGACAAACAGACAGACAAAAACATCTTCATTTACTACAGAGTCGAAGGCACGTTTAGTTACCATCGACTGGTGTAACTGGAAATACTGCGTTATGGGAATCTCTCTGGTAGGAAGTTCCAAAGATTATTTTTGGTGAAGATGTTCTCTTTACAGTGCAATCCATCAAGGCTTTCGCCGGCTCAACTTAATTAACCACTACGCCTGTTTTCAATTGCAGAAATAAATTACGGGAACATTGTGCATCTTCGTAGTGTAGCTAATTTAATGTATTTCATAGAAATATGCTTTATCATTCTTATAACAAAACAAAGGGACAACATATTTAAATACACTGTATGAGAAGACAAAAGTGCATTACTTTTTTTTTTAGAACGCCGTGTTAATGTGTAATTTTTATAACCCCTAATCGAACGTAAGAGAGTCATCCGTGTCTTTTTAATTTATAAAAATAATGAATAATTAATCAAATACACCGTACCATCCTTTTCTAGAAATATCGTTGTTGTGAATATCATTCACAGTAGGCACCTTTTACTATAAAAAATATGATGACAAGTTTGTATTAAAATACCTATAACATTATACAAATATTTTCCTCATCCAACGCATGGGAATAATATTATCGAAACACAAAGTACCCTATTTATAAACAAAAGCAGATCGTCAATACAACACCCACAAGGTGAACTAAAAAATACAGTCTGCATTATTACTTAAAATAACAGATACAAATTGAATTGACAAAGGCAGTCAGTAGGCCGGCTTCACACTTAGCATTGAATGTATCTGTACACAGGTTTGATTGGTACATTATAAGATGAGCCAATAACAGTAGAAAAATAACAACATGGTCTTCGAAGCATGCACGAACAAAAGTCACCGAAAAGGAGGCGTCACCGGCATCAAACATATTACAAGTTGACAGACTAGTAGTGTAGATACGTCCTCTCGACATATTGCGCAATCAAACGCACGATGATAGAGGGGCGAAGACTTTGAAACATTTAGACACGGAACACCAGACACGGGCGAGTTTAAAAAAAGCAATCTGTCAAAGATATTGAGAAACGAAAGAGATCGTTCGACTACGGACTCGCTACTATTTTGAGGGAATTTTATTTAAAGGAATCTCATTAAAAAAAATTAAACGAATGAAAAAATACGGTAATCCACTACTACTATAACAAGAATAATAAAAAATGAAGATAACTAGGTAAATAACTAGGTAACACAAAAAATGGCTTCATCCTACTAATAATAGCGGTATAACTATCGCGTAGATATGCCCAACTTGTCAGTTGTATATCAAATTATACAGAATAAAGTTCCAATAGACCTGTGCAAGTGACAGGGCGATTATTTGTAAGAAGGTTACTATAGACACGGTTGACTGGTATTGTGCCATAAACAGAAGTTCACTTCTACCTTAGAATACAAAAAAAACCCCGACCAAAGGGTACGTGCAGCTCTACTTGCGCTATCAATATTGTGTCAAACACAGTTATTTACGTATCAGGACATGACATGTCTAAAACTGCACAACTCTACTTGAGACTTGCATTTCATTACCCGAGTATGGATCGCATCTAATGCATCGCTGTCGCGGATAGTTTTTCGACAATCGATTCCTTGTAATCGATTCTTGGCTCGATTCGGCCCACGCTCCGTCGACCTTATTCGTAATCGGCTTATTAGGATTGTGCCTCACGCAGCGGGTGTGACCGACACAGGCCACTGTGCTGATGTTACTGATACGGCATAGTGACAAGAAAATCGCCTGCTGGTTAAGAGATCGCCGATAAGATCGCGAGATACGCTCGTGGCAATATTAACAAGGGCATAAACTAACAGTTAGAACGTATAGTGTTATGAATTTTAATTAACGGCACTAGTTTATCAATTAAGTGATGTGGCAGTTTTGTTTGTGTACATACTGAGTGTAAAAATACCCTGAACAACGGTCTTAGAAACTTTGTCGTTACCATACAAAATGTCGTCTCCCGAGACAGGAAATCGTATATTTTGTATGGAGATGAAAAAATATATTTTTTTAATTTCCCCGCATTGTCGCCATAGTAAAAGTTGGTAGCCCAACAACGTTTCTAAGACCATTGCTCACGGTCTTTTTACACTCTGTATATAGAGGTAGTGTTTAATTGTGAAAGGTAAATTTACAACCTTGAATCGAATCCGCGACAGTCATCCTAGATGTGTGTGTTCTGATCATTAGCACATCTCGGTTGTCAATTCCAGAAGAAAATTATTTAGGTTCTAGTGACCAAGCTAGGGGGTAAGTCGGTTAGCCCAGCAGTTCCGGGCATAAGAATAGGTCTGAGATTATCCCTTGCCTGTCGTAAGAGGCTACTGAAAGGGCGTGGGGGCTGTAGCGTAAGGGCGGGGACTCGTGCGCTTAAATTACGGTCTCCGAGGACGATGGCGGTACCGCGGTGACCCTGGTACCGCCGTGATTGCCGGAGATGGACCGTAAGGGCCTAGCGCGGCTGGGGCCGCCCTTGATGTAGTGGCTAAGGTCGTTCCGGGGGCCCCGGCAGTAACCCGCGAGTGGTCACCGTGGGGTTTTAGTGGGTGCGAGTCCCACATAACCCCGTTGTTGTCCGCGCCAGCGGTGGGGATCCATAACGGATTTCCCCACGATAAAAAAACGGGGTAAGTCGGTAGTACAAAACAAGCCTATGCTAGGCACATTAACAAATATTTTCAAGGAAATTGAGTAGCGCAGGGACTTATAGCTCAAACAAGACAAATAAACTATCTAAATAAGCATTGGTTAAGTGCCTATTTTTCACTACCGGCTTTCCTCCTAGCTTCGTCACTATTAGGTACGTACTATCAGTTATTCATTCGACTGACACTACAAATCATAAACTATATTTTCAGAATGTCATAACATAGATGGAATATAAAAAATAGCTAACGTCGTGACTTCTTGAAATAAGTGCAGCTAACTTATTTTTATATCATATCCCATGCTGATCTGGGATATCAATCTTCCTGGAGCCGACTACTGGATCTGGAGACTTAGGTTTCTTCAGGCTATGAGCTAGCAACTTGTATCTGAAGGCCCATAACGGCACTCGTAACTCCTTGTTATGCTACATTTGGCCGGAGGGTCTTTCTGATCCTAAGGATCAGACCACCCCTTTGTGGGTTACGGACGTGAATGTATAAGTGTTTGTTAAGTTAACATAAGTTTTTATTATGTAAACCAAAAATATATGAGATACCTACACTCTATGCTCAAAAGTATTTACATAAAATAGGGGTAGTATAATCGCACGTCCAGAAGAATAACCTACACTAACTAAATTATACATTTAACTTCACGTCAAATTAATACTACACACATCAAAAGTGTCTAGGAATCAAGAACATTTTTAGCTCTAAAAAGCTCTTAAATCAAATCTAATCTTCTGGATTGGTCTCCTACCTAATTCCAAATGCCTGTATCAATGACTCATCACCACATTTTGATTAAATTATGAATGAATTCAGTTTTTGTAAAATATATTCTTGATTGCAATCTTCTAAACTGTACTTGATCCCTAGACACTTTTGATGTGTGTAAATGCGCATCAAAAGTTTTCATCAGTCATTCTGATGAAAACTTTATTTTTTTTATGAAGTGTAGTAATTAAGATGTACAGTTTATTAGTACCTAAATATTGTTCACGGGTATTATTCTCCTAAAATTAGTTATCCGGTATCAGTAGTAGTAAAATAGTCATCATCACAATGTCAGCCCACTGATGGACATAGGGCTCCCGGAAGGCGCGCCACAAATAGTTAAATAGTTATACAGGTTTAGAAGGCACAGCAGCACCCCGGAGGTCCTCCGGAGGCACTGTTGGGGCACTCGGGGCGCACACGGTAGCGCATGCCTGCGCGCGCGCAGGGTATCTACGGAATCGGAGCACGCGCGAGATCCGTATCTCGAAAGCGTGAAATATTACTGACAGCGCAGACACCTATTACACAGTTCAATAAACGCGCACAGTTGGCTGCGGGTTGAAGGTTAAAGAAATAATACAATACGAAATTGTACATGAGTTTGCTGTTACTATTAGATGTTATGACCGATTCACTATTACTTCGAGCTTGAATACTAAGTTGGTGAATTTAATCGAAACTGGTAAATTCATCATCGTCTTTGGCTACCCCTCTGAATAACAAACGTGACTATATTGCAACATACAGTCTAGACAATAAATTACAATTACTCTGGACGAAAACCTTAGCAATTATTCTCGACGATATGAATTCTCTACTTAAAAAGTCCTCGCAAATAAACACATAGTACACAGTCTTCGTATAAAAGAAAATTCAATAATTATATAATAGTAATATGTCCTACTACATGAATACCATACACTGTGCCCTATTAACCTGAACCCATGAATCCTAAGTGAAGTTGGTACTACACAAGTCATATCGTGTATTTGTACACGATATGTAATAGTTACGTACCTTCCTACAATAAAATTATAATATGAAATGATGTTGCATCATAAATAACTAAGCCATCTCTTGTGTCTCGTAACTAAAGTACTTTGTGACCAATCAGCGGTAACAAATATGTGGACAGATGAACGGACATTCCAAATTTCTACAAACACGAAGTACGTGGCGTCTGCGCACGCGCACTTGGGACCCCGAGGTCGCGTCATAAAATGTTTTCCGACATTGACAAACTTATTTACATCAAAGTCTTAAGTCACAAATCTGTTTATGAGCTACACACACGGAGTGTTCCTATGACATGCTCAATGAAAACAACGCATTCAACTATAGCTCAATGTTAATTGGGAGATGAACACGCAAAGCTGAGCAAGCGTACTACCACATTTGACCGACGCTTCTACCGATAACAGAACGATTAATGAATAAAAATCCGAAATAAGACACAATTAATTGGAACCGCCCACGTAATCTAATAAAAGCTCGTTTTCGGTGAGCAAGCGCAAGACTAACAAGAGCGTTCGTAATTAGTACCTAATGAACCGCCATTACAAATATTCATCTGGGAACCGTGAGAAGTTCTAAGATAAGTACGATTTGTGTCACTGTAATTAAAAAGTGTACTTTCCGAAGCTCTTGAAGCGTAGCGAAGCCAATTGACACTGGCCTTTTATTTCAACTGTCAACAGAACAGGACGGGGTTAGATTATTTTGACAGTTCTCGTCGGGTGCGCGTACGACCACTGCCGCAGATAACATTGAACGATTCGAGCCTACTACGTCCAAATGTTAAGCTTTCGGTAAGCCAATTTACAAAGAGCCGTGCCGCTTTTGGTCCCCTTTTTCACGTCATACCTAGTGTCACACACTGTCAGGTCTGTTTTGAGTGGATGATATGCACATATCTCGTTCAAACTGTAGCTGGATTTAATTGAAATGGTGTGTAATGTCCAATCCTCGATAACGTTTAGAAGAGGCATGCCTTTCCAACGTCCATGCATTCTTTATTAAATATGATTATCGCTGCAAATCATAGGGCGGTACATTCGTTTGTTTACTGGTGACGTCACCACACCGGAATCGAAAGAAACTGAGACCGTACTGATATTGAATACCCAATCGTAACTAAAATAATATATTTGCGTCGAAAGTAACATTTTTCAAATTTGAATACAACCCAGATCTACACTTTCTATTGTTGTGAACAAGGATCAAAGACGTTAATTACTTTTTCTATAATTACATCAATATGCCTATAACACAATTTACAATTGACGATGTTTAATTTTTTTGTGTTGTTTTTATTACTGCATATGAAAATCGACAAAAAAATACGATACCCGTATTTCTTCTTTTCGCTCTGCGTTAAGTTTTTCATTTATAATTTTCATTATGAAAATCTGATTTTATGTAAGGCCAGAAACATTAGTACGGCTGCAATACTAATAATACATCTGTGTCTATCTCATTGAGGACTTACCTCCAAAAAAAATACTTTGCTAATAAGAACATGGCCGCTGTTTGTTTACGATTTTTATAAAATGTATAGTCTCTTTTCATGTTTTAAAAAACTATGGTTGCCTAGACATCAAAGAAGATAAAAAGTGAATAAGGGAGGAGAAACGTAAAACACCTACAAGGACAGCAAATAATTAGAATGTTGAGTGAATATGCAGTGTTGTATAAATGAGCTCTACTATTTTGGAAAAATATCTCGACATATAACTTAACAATATTATCATCTGGGGCATTTCACACCTTTACACATTTTTATTTTAATATTTTGTAAACGAAACCGATGGGGTGGTGTTTGTTTTTTTTCTAATAGACTTATTGATTGAAGTCCTATATACAAACTTACTGACGTCCGACATACCTAAGCCAAATTTGAAAAAAATAGCAAGAAGAAGTGCGTTTGAGATGCTTTTTTACATTTTATTAATTTTATTAAGAAATATGCGTCTGAAAATTATCCTAATATATAAAAATCCAATGTCATGATGTTGTTCCCGATGAACTCTTCACCAAGGCTACCGATATTCACAATAGTTGCAATTTGAGAGATAGGATAGTTTACATTTCGTGACATCCACTGCTGGGCACAGGCTATCCTGGAGGTTATACTAATTTTATATTCATATTAATAGTTAAACAGGACAACGACTGTCGAGTCCACTAGTAATAAATATATATTTCTGATGAGGATTAAAAATTAAAGAAACTTTAGTTGTTTATTGGGGTCTTAGGATTATTTAAATATCCTCAATTACACCGCTGAGACAGGTTTCAATTCAGCAGAATATTATATTCTGAGACACTCTCATATTTTAGGTCATCAAGCATTACAATATATACCTAACTAACCCTGTTAAAATATATGATAGATTAGATACGACTGTCTAGACCAAAACAAAAACTAACATGTAGAGACACAATTGCAATGTAATAAAAAAGGTAAAACTCCTCGGGCTATAAGGCACACAGTAACACAAATAAACGGCCATAAAACGTATGCCATTATCAACCTCTGAAACAACCATTGCCTGAAAGAACAATCAATCTTGCTGACATTTCCGAAGCAAAACTGGGACAATGCAAAAGACACAATGACACTTAAAACCGATTGTAGCACAAGCTCACTACACTACTATTTCTTATTTCAGATAATCGATCTACGTTACGCGGGAGAACATAATGTAGTTACAGCTCACAGATGACGAAACGTGATTAGTTTGACGTTGCCACTACTGATATTCCTATTATGGTCGGGACATATTAAAATGGCATACATTAACAGGTATACGCAAGGTTTACTATTCGTCCCACGCCGGTGTCGGGTCGAGGGTATGCTTCGACAACATGAAACATTAGCGCAGAACCATCTCAAAGCCGACTAGGTACTTCACACAACAGCCTTCCATGAATCTACAGGCATTAAGGGCAACTGAAGAAAAGATTGTGTTTCAATGCTTTTTTAAGATTCTGAATCACTTCTTGAAAAGCAAATCTGCCGCTAAGAGGAAATTTCCTTACTCAAACAAATTGTATGTACCTAATGTAAATAAGAAACAAACACGCGGTAGCATCGAAACCGCAATGCCGACAAAATTGAACAGTAATCACCAACCAACCAAAGTAACCAGACATGCTAAAAACTAAATCAAACAGAAGAAAAAAAAACACTTACTGGATGTACGTTCCAAAAACATGTCCATGGTGCTCATAAACCTAGAAACAAACAAAACAATTTGAATACAAAATCAAATTGAAGGCTTATGAGGTAATTACTTAGTTTACGATGATTCTAAGAACACACTTGGGAAATTTTCGATGACAAAGTTAACCTAATGCTATTAGTGTTGTATAAATTCAGGCGAAGACACGTAAATCCACATAACGAGGAATGCTCAAGGTTGATCATTAAATTATTCTCGGACAACGCTTAAATTAATATGTTCACTGATTCAAGTGAGTGAATATTTAACACCGTAAGAGCGTACACTACCATATTTCTATACTTTATTTAGAACATAAAAATAAATGTTCCGAATCGTTCTAAAAAAACCTTAGGCTAGTAGAAAAAACTAAACAGTTATTCTATAATAAAAGGTAAAACGTCATCGAATACGAGCAAAAACAAAATGTACGGCCACTGGCATGTCGAAAATGAAATATAGTCATGTGCCGATCGCAGCGTGTCTCCAAAGTTTAATCGATTTTTTTACACCTAAAAACCGCAAGAGTCGGTGGGCGTCTGGGATTACAAGGCAGTTGTGCCGACGCGCCGCTGCATTCCTGCCAATCTCGTGAAATATGTTTGTTTTCATAATCACAAAACGCGTATTAATGTTCCTCGTTGGGGAACGCGGAATGGCGGTATTCGGATTTCTAAAATGCCAAGCAGGGGTGGTCTAACGAGCGACATTGTTTATGACGTTCCAAAAAGACGAAATCTTCCCTTTTACGAAAAAAAAACACTCTTTAGTGAAAAGTATTCCAATTTTGCTATACAACGGCGTATTTTTGCAACCTTATATGCTTGTAAAATGATGTACTTGGATTCCCCCAAATATCTGTAGGTACGTAGTACACAAACTGACTTGACAATTCAGATTACTTGCATTAGCATATAAATGGCACAAATGAGCCTTTAGATTTCAAACACCATCGAAATACCTATACAAATTCAACATTTTGTAAGCCGCTCAGAATCAAATAGAATCTTAAAATTTGCATAGTAAAATCGTCACGGATGATTGTTCCAGTAATAAGTAATTATTTATATTAAAGATCAATCACGAGTACCTACCATAGTTATCTATAGAATTGCCTTCGTAGAATACTTGTGTATTATTTAAACAACATAATATTTGTTGGTGTATACGATCCGCGGCGAGCGGCGCCAGTGAGCAAACACTTTAATTATACTTCAAGTCACGATTCCAAAAAGTCCTTCATTCATGAATCTTCCATTCCCCCAAACACAATACCTATAAGAACTTCTAATAATACTCTAATAACACACAACATCACGGTAGAGGGGTATGCAGATACGAATCGATATCCACTTGGAACGGTCCTAAACTCCTGACTCCACTTGCTTCTTCCCAATTAATTATCTTTTCATTCATGTATGTCTGTTTTGGGTGTTCTTTACTTTGCCTTTCCGTAGCACGTAGCTGGTCGTATGATCAGTAAATACTCGACTTGGCCTTCCTCTTCCGACGTTCCGACATGTGATGTGACGTCGAATTTAAATAAATAAGTAATATTATAGTAATATCAGCCGTATTTCAACCCTTAGGGCTGAATTTGTTTTATGCCCAATTGTAATTTTAGAATTATCCGACTAGACAATTGTGGGTACGAGTTTAGGTAAGTACATCTAAGCCTATCTCTTCTAGCCGATCCATTTTCATTTATTTTTAGGACAACCTGAAAACATCATCTATGTCAGGTGGAAATTACACTTACATAAACCAAAAG
The DNA here is from genome assembly GCA_012932125.1 of Conopomorpha cramerella. Classification (NCBI taxonomy): domain Eukaryota; kingdom Metazoa; phylum Arthropoda; class Insecta; order Lepidoptera; family Gracillariidae; genus Conopomorpha; species Conopomorpha cramerella. The sequence continues at coordinate 17,117 of SJJU01072170.1, forward strand.
GTTTGCGTCCAGCTTTATATTATGATAAAATGTATAATGACTTGCCGGAGTCTGTGTCTTAACACCATGCAGGATGATGATCAAACGCTTGCTATAAGAAATAAAAAAATATATCTGTTTTTATCAAAAATTATAATATTTCATGTCACAAATTAATGAATTTCTCGTCAATAATCCAACATAATTGGTCAATCACAAGCTGAGAAGCAGTTAGTTAGCGATCGTATGCTTCACAAGTTTTACCAGCGCGTTATAATATCTATTAAATATATTTTATTATAATTTTCGAGCCCCCTTCGAGCGCGATGGCGTGACCGACAACTTTCCAATACTAATTTAATGCTTTAAAATCGATGAAAACCAATAAAAATTACTACGTTCGTTATTTCAATTTAAAATTTGACTTTAACAACTAATACATTTTTTCACACGACGGCAGCGTATTTTTCAAATTATTTATGTATATTAATCTCACGTCGAATATAATGTAAGTAAATGCATCTTAACATAAAAAAAACTTCAAAATGTTTGCGATTCTATTGTTTTCCTTACACAAAGCTTGTTCACTCAACTTTGCAGTAAATTGAGTTTCCAGTCTTTTTGAGACCATTACACCTCGAGTCAGATTGTCAGAACCTAACAGAGAATCGTGAGCACTGGAAATAAGTTGGTTGGAGCAATTGCGCTCAATCAGTTGAACACAGAAATTATAAACATTTTACATTTTTCTTTTTGTTTGTAATAACATTAGTTTCGGGGGTAGTTTTATCCTAAATCTGTAAAGGTTTTTATTTTACATTATATTTTACCCGTGGTATAATGTCCACAGGTTTCCTTCTATGACTTTCACGACCATTGACCGAACGCGGACGTCATTATTTAAAATCTGTCAAAATTGTATATTTTATTACTTAGCCAAGCGGCCGATTGCCTTCAAAGTGAATTACCTACATGTATTCTTATTTAATATTAGTTGCTTCTTGCGTCTGATAATTTATATCTAGTGGCGTTATCTGTTCCCGAGATCGCTCCCAAGTTTATTTAAGTATAATCTGGGTATTTTTCAAGTACCACAGAGTGCTCTCTGGACGCTTGAAATTTATGTGTCCACTGCATTCCCCGCTGCAATTATTATTTCGGACACACGATACTGAGAATCTGAAATATTGATATTGGTAAGAAGCGTTCCTTCTTAATTCTTTAAATATTACGACATTAATACTTTCGATAGAGACGAAATTATATTTGGTCGGGGAATATTTGGAGATGTTATCGCAACACCATAGTCCGTAAATTCGAGTCAAGAATGCTCAAGAGAACTAACAACTTCATCATGTGTGTGTGCGCCCAAGTGTTACGTAAAAATGCAGTACAAGTTATTTGTCGCATAGCACGTATGGTATGTACCAACGTACATGGAACTTTCTAAGTTAATTTGGCTTGTTCACTTTCACGTGCACAAACATTGCTGGTGCTGCGTCAATCCATCATGGACGCCAGAGCGTTGTCGTCATGAACTGGTTTAATATAGGTACGCATGTTTCGTCGATGTTCATATGATTATAGATGTGTTTGGTGACAAGAAGCCTTCAACCAATTTGAATTCACGCTTCAAATGCCCACTAACGAACATTAGATTGCTTGATAAGTCTATAGTCACGATAAACTGAATTTTTGTGATGTAATTTTAGACCATGTACTGTTAGTTTTTAATACGAAAAAAAATGCATAATGCGACATTTCTCTCCTAGACAGAAACAAAGACTTCTTCTGGTCTGGTTCCGGTTTTTTCATACCATTTTAGATGCCTAACTAACAAGATTACGTCGAAGAAAACTCTTTTCAAGTGAAAAATATGTTTTGAATACATTTGATACAAAAAACGTTTCCTCGTGTTATACATATTGGGTGCATTTCACGTATGAGAGGGTCGTTATTTTGTCCTATATCCCGAAGTGAGATAACAGGTGACATCTCGATACAACTTTAGATAAGGGCACAATGTTCCCATGGACCCCGGGACGTGTCACTGCGCGACAGTGGGGTCAAACTATCGGAACATGTGAACCGGATACATGTTGAAATTTCCACTACTGCATGGGTTCAACTTTTGTTTTTTTTTTAGGTGTCAACTCCAATTATGCCGATATTCATTACATGTATGTTTATAGTTTACAGATATGTGGTAACAGTAGGTAAAAAAGAGGTCGATTAATTTCTTACACTTTTAGTCCCGTGAAAATGATTGATAATTCACATCGAGTTCAGTACATCATCATCACCATCATCATCAGCCACATGCCGTCCACTGCTGGACGAGATAATTTCCATGATAATTTGGGGGGAAATGCGAATAATCGCCACGCTTGGCAGGCGGGTTGTCGATCGCGGTGGTGCTGTGGTTTAACATACAGAGACAGCTTCTGCCCGTCCTCTGGAGAGTTCCCTAGGTCACCTTTTACGACCCCCCCACGTCAGGAAAAGTTGCAATGAAGTGGTGACACATGTAATCTATCGCAGTCACCACACAGCTATCTAATAGGAAGTTTTTAAAAAGAATTATTGTTGTCGTTGTGTTGTTGTTGTTGAATAAAGAAAAGAAAACGTTTGTTCATAAGCATAAAAAAAAAATTAAAAATGTTGCTCTACGTATTCTTCAAGATTGAGTGGATAGAACATTCGCCGACACGACAAACCTAAGATGAAATTTAGTGGCCTCATTTAACTAATAATATCTCAATCAATAAAATAACTAAAATACCTCAGTCAGATTATAGACAAAAATCACCTGGTATGATTAATTCTACATTCAAGACCCGAGCGGGAATTATTAATAAGACACGAGGTAGGCAATTTATTTGATTGCGGATATTATGTATATGGAGTCGTGCGAACTGGGCGACGTCTGACACTAGACTGCCGACGACAAGAGCAATTACCGCGTGATGCATTGCTGCCATTGGTCAGAAGAAATTACTCACGCCCATATTATATTTCATCTATCTACCTACTTGCCACTAAAATTACATACATAGCGGGCTTATATTAATGAAATAAGAGGGATATTTATGTACTCGTTAATATAATTCGTATGGATGTTTGTGAAAAAAAAATGCATGTATAGTATACATAGTATATATATATATATATATATATGTATGTAGAGGTATAGTAATACGTTAAATTGAACAGTTGGTTTGAAGACTTGGAAATTGTAAATATTTTGTTCACGGTGTTAAATATGGTAACAATATTTAGTAGAAGAAAGAGAGTTTTCTTTATTATTTTTAAACAACTACCAAATCATAACAAAGCATGGTATTAAAACCATATTAACACTTTCGAGGACAAGTCCCGTCCGTCGAACGTACCTTGTCTTAAGTAGAGTGCCGCGGGAAGTCTTAATATCTGTAGTGCAAGTATAGTTATTTAAGATATGGAAAAGGAGACTGACAGATGTACTGTCCGAACAAAACACACAACTTCCTTTTATAAAAAGTGAATAATAAATTATTTTTTTGTAAAGATTTGAATTTGTAAATATTTTTTTGAATTTCTTGTTGTACAGAAAGTAAAGACGACGAAGCTGCCTCAGAGACATAATTTCTCTGATACATTTAAATCGTGTTTCTTACGAAGATAATACAATTTAATTGTGCAATTTAACAGCTAAAACCATAGCATAGAAACCTAATTTCTTACAACTATAATTGCCAATAAAAATGTAAGATGCGTGCAAGAAAATTGAATCGTTTATAAGGCTAACATACAAGCATGACTTCTAACAGAAAAAAAAGTAAGCACTCAATTACGAATACTTATTGTCGTTGAAAACATAATATTGAGACGCTTTTAATTTTAAACTGATTAATATTGGGCTGTAAATTAATATAAAAAAATGTCGTAAGTTTGAATAGAACCGAAAGCCCGTGTGAAGCCGCAGGAGATCGCAACTAGTAGTTGTATATTACTCGCCCATTAGCCCTGTCGGTTGCTATTACAGCCGGACCACTCGCAAGCAAACCCTGCAGTCATTAACTAGAGCCAGTAGCTACCGGTGATGAACGACCGTGGATGGTGTCGAACGCGCTGTAAATAGCTGAAATGATGCCAATTAGATGCCTCGATGTAAACGGCTCGAGCTATGATATACGACGAACGACGTATTATCGGTTAAAGAAATAATTGATGCATTATAAAAACACGCGCACGCACCGCCCGCCCTGGATAGACGCAACTAAATGCTCGTTGAAAAATTTATGCATACATCATCATAATGATAATGTTATCAATTCAAAAGTACGGGTTATTTTATTTGTTCCTCTTCCACGCAAAACATATTAACGTATTTTAACCTGGATTAGTACATTTATATTTTCTTTTAATTTGTTTGCATACAATGTTGTGTCCTAAGTAAGACCTTTTTCCTAAGGAAATTTAACAGCTTACCGTTGTTGGCAGTAGTTTTTCAGAGGAACTTAATTATGTTTCATATATTATTATATTGCCCCTCTCCGATACCAGCGGTAACCATGTGATATTCGATTCTTGAAATCTCATTAGCCTAACGGAAATAAATCCCATATTCCCTGGAAATACGTTATGTCACCACTTCGGAAAATAAAAATTGAAAAAAAATACAGCCAAATCGAAAATTACTATTATAATAATATAGATGTAATGGAAATTTATACTTAAAGACGAAAATATGTTCGTTTATGTCATACAGCTATCAAATTAGCAAGCTTTCAGAATACTCAACCGCAAACGCCTATTGCTGCCAAAGTAGTATAAACAAAAGGTCCTAAAGTTAGACAATGCAAATTGGAATTTCTAATTCTCAATTGCCTATACTACTTTACTTACACATCGCAACGCGAGGCAGTTGAAGCAAAATGTAATGTGATTTACGAAATGTAAGTTATGCATCAACACTTTCTTCATTATATTGTATCGTATTAAACTTCACACACCTTCTACAACTTATGTTACCTGCCCCTCTAGCAAAGCGATCCAAGAAAGAAATGACAAGACACACTGTGATTGGTTGAAACAAGCTAAGTCAGCCAATCACAGCGCGTATTTGTTGTGTCTTTACTGACGCGCGTACTAGGGCTGCTATTTTTTCTGTTTTACATCATCATCAGCCCATACTTGTCCACTGCTGGACATAGGCCTCTCCAATTGCACGCCACTGTGATCTGTTTTTGACTTCTCGCATCCAGCTTCTGCCAGGCATCTTGCGTATATAGTCCACTTTGCCTGAGGGCGTCCTACACTCCGTTTGCCAAGACGCGGTCTCCACTCGAGAACCCGTTTTCCCCAACGGTCATCGGTTCTACGGCTAATATGGCCGGCCCACTGCCAATTCAGCTTGCTAAAACGATGAGCTATATCGATGACTTTGGTTCTCTGTCGGATCACTTCATTTCTGATTCGATACTTCAGAGCTGTTTTACATAATATAAGTGAAGTAGAAGAACAGGGAATGTCACATTTTCGATTTTTTTTGCAAATAATAATAATCAAGTGTAGACATCGCCAAAAACTGCCTTGTACACTTGTCCGCTTATTAAACGCCCCTGGCGCTGGATAAGAACCGACCCAATATTACCTAAAGGCCACATCTGTTCCTTAAAATGTAACTATGTATAACTGCACCATTAATTCCCGTTATGGATGCACACCCTAAACAAACATAAAGTACCTACCCGACATTACCCGACGAGTGTCTGTGAATGAGTCACAAAGTTTAATTAACATAGTTTTTACTACTAGATATTATTATGATTGTGGTTTGATGTGATGTTGATGCAAGCTCTGGGCATGCGTGATTCACTCTTGTGGGAATGCATCCATTGCAAGCAACACGATGAACCAGTTAACATTATATAGTTTTAAAGTGATATTGTCTCAAAGATTTTATTTTATGGGTTACTGCTGCTTCTTCCATTTTGTGGTGTGCTTTAAAGCACGTTTTGTTGACGTAATACTACCTTTATATGTCCTTGTGAGTTAAGTTTAAACTCAGGCCGATATAAAAATTGGTAGCAACACAGCATAATGTATATGATTATGGCGCGTTTTATGCTCTGATAGTTCACTTCTATAATTTCAATATTTACACATTCCGAACACTAGGTTACCTTGTAATCTGGGTACAAAATACAGACGTACATTAGTATGAACGAAAGCCGTCATAGCAATATGGAGTCATACATTGATGCATAAGCATGATTGAAACTAGAGAAGTTCTATACTAGCACAACAATCAATATAACACTTGTGTAGAGTAAAAACGATAATGTGTCGCGATCGTGTTCGTTTCACAATTAGGATGACAGAATTTACTTTGCCTATATACAAGCACCCTCACCACGCACCACTTGAAGTGAAAACCAAAATATAGCAAAGCTTGTCCCTATAAAAATACCACTACAGTTGACTAAATGCATTAGTATAAAAGGATTCCTCATAAAAATAAGGGTCGGTGAGTCAGTGCGAATGTGTCGAAACTTTTCAGACACTGATAAAGGATATTCCAGAATACTCGTATGCTTTAAAGAACTTGTCTAGACGGAACTGACTTGCATCGAAAAATAGCCAAGTATAGTTATAAAAAGATCTAATCGACTGCACCCTATGGAAGCCTTTTGTTAAATCTATACAAGTCAATACATTTTTTAACGAAATTGGTAACATGAAACTTTTACACCAAGATCGTTACTAGAATCATATTGTTACATACATACATTCAGTCAAGTCCGTAATATCAAATGGGTGTGGACAGAACCTTGTTATCAGGACCCTTCGGCAACATTTAGCATAATGAGCAGTAAAGAGACTTTCTAAAACGAGACTTCTCTTCTACGACTACGGGTCTTCAGTTATAATTTGCTAGACATGAGAGCATGAGTGTGTATGTACACATCAAAAGTGTCTAGGGATCAAGAACATTTTTAGCTCTAAAAAAAATCTAATTTATTTAAATCAAATCTAACGTTCTGGATTGGTCTCCTACCTAATTCCCCATGCCTGTATCAATGACATCACCACATTTTGAATAAATAATGAATGAAATCAGTTTTTGTTAAATATATTCTTGATTTCAATCTTCTAAAATGTACTTGATCCCTAGACACTTTTGATGTGTGTATACTATATCTCCAGATGCCACAGTCGGATCCTGCGACATTCCAGAAAGAAAGACAGCTAATGCATTCTATTCACGAGATTAACACTTTAATTGTTTTTACTTCACCGGTCTCCAACTAGAGTGCAAGGTGTTGGAGTAATCCACCAAGAAAGATGGCTGATTAGATTTAATATCTATGTACTTGCTTTCCTACCAGTCGATGTTTTTCGGTAATTTACAAGCCGAGTCTGTGTTTCATGCGCAGGTACAGTCTGGAGGTCTTCAAGTTACCGGTAAATAGGTGCCTAATGAACAAGTATGTTCCATCCTAGACCGCAATCTGCGTAACATCAGGCAGGATTTGAACACCATCCTACCGCATGTTCGTAGAGTTAAAAAAGCGGATTAATTTGGAGATATATGAATACATACTGAGCCACTATAGCGGTAATAAGCTCATATAACACATTAGTCATGAGATGGTAATAGCCATCAATGAAAGATAATTCTGGTTAACCCTTAATGGGATGACAGTCATGACGTGACTCATAAGGTATGATATAAACTTGTGAAAAGTGTTAAGTTTAAACATCATAGTCCTGGCGCCAAAATACCTAGGTATATGACACATTGCACATGGTACCGTTATCATCCGCCATGAATCATAGGATCAGACCAATTAGCGGAAATATCGTGTAAGTCATCTTTACAACCGCCCGATTACCCCTTTAAGGACGCCTCATACGCCAGGCAGGGTATAGTCCAATTCTAAGGGCCCAGAACTAGTGGGAAAATAGATTCAAGTACTTAAACACAGATCCTAGTATCCAAACCACTACTTACTCCAAAAGTATTCCACTAGCACACGTGTCAGTATGTGTATATCTCAGTAGTTTCAGAACAAGCGTTTGACCACCGTCCTGCCTGATGTTAAGCAGCGATGTGGTCTACGATGGAGCACACTTGTTCATTAGGTACCCATTTACCCGTGACTTGAAGTCCTCCAGACTAAAGATGTTCTTAAGAATTCAATGTGTCAATATCCATATACCTATTATTTGTATATACAAGAACTATTGAGCTATTAAGATTGAAATATGCTTTAGTTGTTTTATGTCCTAACAGTTCAACAGAATTAAAACATGGTGGACAATTGGGTTGTATTCGTCATTACCTTTACACATTGGCCATTAATTGGGTGGACACTCAACGTATGCAAAACTCACCTTTTATTTTTAGACATTTGATCATGTCTCAGGTCTGAAAATACCAATTTATTGGGAGCAATAAAAATAATTACTACTGGAAATCCACAAGACTTACTTAATTGATTTAACGCGAGACTGCTAAGTTAATTTTTGGTATGGGCATTTTGAACACCGACATAAAAATTTGTTGGTCGTAAACTTTTTTCTTTATAATTAATAATTCCCGCCCCTTGATTTGGTCTGAAACACTAAATATACAATTTTACGATATGGTAACAGTTCATAAATGTAGGTACATAGGTACAGCTATTGATGTTGCACGGTTTGATCCATAGTGGACAAAAAATATGCTGTCACATAGGAGGCATCATGTCTCCTAAGGTTCTGTCTACCCTGTTAGAGATTATGGACGTGAGTTCATGTACGACTGACATTCATAAACATTTTCGGACATCGATGGAAGTCCGAGAGCAAATCATAACAGCATAATATGGGGCTAGACGACCCAATATTATGAATTACGCAGTAAAGCTTATAATGTTTGGTAACCACAGTTTATCGTCTATATTTGGGCCAGCAATTACACGGAATACTGGCTTGTAACAACTAGTAATAAAGTTATTATGTGCAACATTATATCTTGCGCTTCATGCTTAATGCTCACCCACTGTACTATTAAGTATTCAATTTATTGGCAATTGGTACTATTTCGTTGCCATAGAACATGATTTGAGTGGCTTTGCACAAATAATATATAGATTTACATGTAATAAATGATAAAATTATATTACTAAGTATCAATCAATTGTAGGAGAAACTCTTTTTTTAAACAATTCCCGACGACAAAAATAAGACAACGGAACATGCATTCCCAGGCGAATTAAGGTTAATCCGAGAAGAAAAGCTACTAAAATATTTTACTACAGGTCTAAGAAGCATTAATACAGGCAAGTACATAAGTTAACTCGTAACCATCTACCCTATAGTTGCGAGCAGACCCTTTGTAACCAGGAGGTCTTCTAGGCCACACCTAAGCTGACAATTGGAGCTAAGACGTACAAGCTGCAATAAAATACAGAGTACTAACACACATTCATTTTTCCAGGTACCCTCGGCTACCGGCGACAGAGAGAGGTGCAGTCGCAAAAGGTTGGCGATCGTAAATTTCAACCGATGTTTTGGTCGTGTATTTATGTGTTTGTTATCGCGATCAGGATCGCAGTGACGGCCCTGCGTCATCCCCAGGACAAACACCATCGATCGCTACCGGGACGTAAACTGCTCGAAATGAAATAAATCTAAAAGCACCCCCAGAAAGTGCACTCGACGAAATATTGTGACAATGAGTTATTTAGCAGTTAGCGGAACTTTTGATTTAAGTTCAAAGTAGTAGGATTGTGCAACAACAATATCTATATCTACATCTATACATCTCTATATATATAAGTTGTGTTAGTTACGCCACTTATAACTCAAGAACGGGTAAACCGATTTGGCTGAAAATTATTGAGGCGGTAGCTTACAACCAGAAGACGGACATAGGATAATTTTTATCCCGATCCTGTGGGACGCGATGCTATATAGTGGCTGTTGTATTTTGCATAAATTACGCAAACTGCGCGAATGAAATATAGAGGAAAAGAATATAAAAGAAAGTCGAGTTATTTACACTATTTATAACTCAAGAATAGCTGAACCGATTTGGTTGAAAATTGGTGGGGAGGTATCTTAGAACCAGGAGAAGGACATAGAATACTTTTTACCCCGATACCGTGTGACTTGGCGCTGTATAGAGGGGTGTTATAGTTTGTATGAAATACTGTAGAATAAGCTACGCGAATAAAATCGCGGGGCGTCCACTAAATAAATAATATAAATAATACACTTCACGCCTTTAATCCCAAAGAGGGGTAGGCAGAGGTACTTGCTAAAGCAAATACCCACGGTTCACCAATCGTATTTAACCCAACGTGACAGGGGGTGAGCATGGGCTCACCCTATAACGGCGCCATCGCCGCCTTTCACACACCTTGTGGTGTGCGGATTTCATCACGGGCGTCCACTAGTTAATAATATAACGTGATGCGCTGTGGAAACGACTACTCTCAATAGTCTTAAGATGTGAGAAGAAAAATAACTGATCCAGAATACACTATTTTCATTATTGTCGTTTATGGCACGTGTTTATCACTCACCAACATGGTTTTACCCAAAATTCTTAACCCGGATCTCGCATGAATCCTCCAAAAATCCGTAGCAGTGCGTAAAATTAACTTACGATAAATCTCAATCATGCGCTAATGAATCGGCACACAAAATTCTTACAGATATAAACGTACACGAAATATGAAAGAAGCGCCATGTCTGAGTCAATGTTGGAACACTTTATATACCTCTATATACGCCAAAATGTGGAGTGACCGAATGAAATGTAAAACTCGCGTGTGTCAACAATCCAGATTTGGCTAAAGCAAAAAAAGCTGTGTTTCTACTTTTAAAAGGTGACATCTAGATGTATGTAGTATGTTAAGAAACATACTAGTAACACATGAGTAAAGTATAAATGACAAAAGAACGCAAACGGGTAGTAAGGATCCATTTTACTGGACAGCTGCCAACTAAAATTATATTCGGATTGGTCTCCTATCTAACGATAAGCCGCGACTATGTTTACATATAACATAAGGTACCTGTCAATTACTCACTTTTTCACTTCATCAGGTTTAAGTCGTACACCTACAGTATAATACATCTCCATATTCCAATACTTACGTTTTTTTTTAAAGAAGCTACCGTACTTAAAAAACAATATCCAAGTGTAGGAAGCTGTGACAAAATATTTGCGCATACATATTTTGTCAACAAATTATCAGCAGGTATTCATATTCTAATAATTATAATTAATTATTCAATCGTGAACAGTTGCAACTCGGAAGTTTGTTCTAACGATTTGAATTTAGATAAGTGTACCAAATTAAACGCACATGAAATCCAAATCAGGCGTGTCGCATATGTTTGTTTGTATAAAATATGTACGAAACCAATATATTTTGAGTCAGACTTTGAAGAAACATATGTTCACTGATTGACCAAGATGTGGAGGGCTCGAGATTCATGTTTTTGCCATGCTAATTGTATTTAAAATAAGCTTAATACATTATTCATGTGAAATATAATCACACCTATCTACTTACGATTCGACTTCAGTTGAAGAGTTATCATTTTTGCTTCAGGTCGAAACAGTAATTGGACTAGACAGACTACTGTTTATTTTTAACGAGTTTTGAAAAGAACCCGAAAACCTTAGAGCTACATTTTTTTACACGTTTACAAATTTCATACGGTTATCTGAAAGATGTTAAAAAATGTATTACCAAAAAATCTCACCAGTTCTTGCACGTTTACTCCGTCCTTCATATTGAGGTACAGACCTAGAAGTAGTCTGCATAATCCGATCATTGATTTAGCAGTATACACCCCAAGGATATACCCGGACTGATTCCGTCGTATGGGTCGTAAGAGGCGACCGATGGAACATAGAAATAATTGGAGAGATGCCCTCGTCCAGCAGTGAACTATGATGACGAGACATATAAGTCAGTTTATATAAAAAAAGCTCACATACCAGTCCGTATGAAAATCAATCGTGCACAATCACATTGTAGCACACCAAGCGATATATCATTGATACGTAACCCATCTAGCAAACAATTAGCCTAATCCAATATCTCGGTGACGTGTACGAAGACATCCCGCGAGCTAATGAGGCCTTGCGGTCGGTGCTCGCATGCCCCCAACTACACCATTTATCAAGCAACAGTCATTACAAGCAGTCAGTTGGTATCATCGGCAGCATCGATTGTGACCACCCGGGACGTGAGACGTACCTGTTGGCCTTGACCTGGTAATAATATGGTGGACTGGTGGTGGTTGAACTATGCATTGAAACGGGATCAGTGGAGGAGATATGTCTAAGACCGGAGTAAGGAAAAATTGGCTTTTATATTTTGGATCTTTGCATTTCTCCAAAAAATCTTAGACTGAGAGAGAGAAAAGAGAGAGAAGAAGAAGAAAGAAAGGAAAAGAGAGAGGGAAAATGTTCTTTTGATCCTAAGGTTCTGTCCATTCACACACGTCACAAGAAAATTTCGGACACATTTGATGCGGTCAGCGCAAACATTTTTCATATTCCGACTTAAGTACGGCAATTTACTAATAACATGTTAAAATAAAGTGATTCATGTTAAAGAATCCATAATTTTAATTACAAAAAATAAAAATTTGGACAAAAATAAATAAACTTCCATAATATATCTACACACATAAGTGAAACTCATTATTCTAAAAACCTTTATATCTCCATACTGTTTGGTCTAGGGTTAGGCCACTTTAGCGCTGACTGCCTCATTTAGCAGAAGGTCTTCAGATACAAGTTGCTAGCCTGAATAAACCTAAATCTGCAGATCTCATAATCGGCTCCTACCACATGCCAGGAAGAAAGGCAGCTGGCGCATTCGCATTCCATTCCAGATCAGCATGGGATACGTACATATGACCCAGCAGGTAGAACGTATCTTAATTAATTAGCAAAATGGTCAATTGCGTAATGAGTTGATCCGCCGCGAAGTATTTCGATGATGGAAACGTTTCTTGTACTTTATTCTTAATTTACTTTCAGTAAGAGAGAACCTCGTTTAAAGGTAACCTGCCTTAGATTGCATTAGATGTACCAACGCGGCAACCTATTACGAAAGCTTTGAAACCTACGCAAAAAAATGACAATTGTGTGTCATTTGAAACACTGAACGCTCAAGATACGGGCTCGAGCATTCGAAATTCGAATCACAGATACATTGTCCTGTCATCGACATATTCGAATGTTTGGGTGGCGCATTAGTCCGCTCTTAACTGACCAACTGATGATATGACATAAAACCTGATAAAGGCTGAGGATCACAGAAATACCAGTCGTAATTTATTGCCAGGACTGGCTAACAAAAGATAGACAAATGACCCCGATAATATCCGAGTTACCGCCTTTTATGTACTGACGTGGACAAGCTGAACTATACAGTTTACTCTTAGAGCTGGAGTACCTATCACGTAAGAGGTCTCTTTGGCGATGTTAATTAACATTTGTATTGTATTGTACATATGTTCATATCACAATTATGTTCACTTCTCAATATCTTTGTCCCGACTTCTGTATTACCTAGAGATTTTAATCTCTATATAGGCTTCATAAAAACGACAAATTCCAATACCATAATAAGTTATGTAAATGTTAAAATACACTTAACAAATATTTTTAAAACCTCTGCCAAAGCTTAGTAAAGCAATAAATATACAATCTACTGTAGAGATAGGAATGTTATAACTTATAGGCGCTTTAATTCTTTCGTTACATCTCTTTTCAGGGTCGACACGTGTATTTTCTCTGCTGTGCATAAACAAGCTACTTGCCTATACATTAACTAGTGATGTGCTCAATAGATATCGATTAAGTTAATTAATTGGAATAGGCTATAATAAAGATATTGGACAGTCTGCATTTCTACATGCAAAAACATGTCAAAAAGGCATTTGTGAAGGATGGACAATAATAAATTATGAAAGTAGTACTGTGTAGCAAGTGGAGGTCCATGTCTCTGACTTAACTACCTCTTTGGGTGTCCGGCGTGATGTTATCTATATATGTATAATAGCTGTTTCCAATTGGTCAGAGCGGAAGCAGCTATTCTGCAAACATCAGATGTTATAGTATAACATAGGAAACGTGGATAAGAACTCTTTACTCTTAATCGCCTTTGTATATTACGTAAACCAAATGTTAAACCTAAAGCAATATTAATCGTGAAAACTCGAGTTCCATTAAAAGGTTTCCGAACCTAGTTGTCGGCTTATGCTGCAAGATTTACAGGACATAAACATTCCGGCAATAAAGGAAGTATCGACACACGGCGCCGCACTATGCCGCGACAAATACCTTTCAAATTCCGAGAGTGGTTGTATCGCGCGCGTGGGCGCCCTGGCCAGTCGAACACCAACCGCCATAGATGTGACCGAGTTCAATTGAATCCGAAAGTACTTGGACTACAACATGGCGGGTAGATGAAGCCCCGAGGCCGCCGCGAGTGGGCGATCTCCCAAGATTTATAACATTAACCATATTGGTACCCTCGAATGGCGCCAATTCGACGGTTCAAATTAAAACACCGGCAAATGCAAAACGATAACACGAATCCTTTGATAGATAAATGCGTGTTTTCTTCAGCCGTATAAGGACGTTCATAGATCTTCCACTCGGGCGCACAGGGAGACGGTACGCGCCCGTGTCCCACAACGACAGACACATCACAAGCCGATTAATCACTCACTCGTTAAGTTCGGTATATGGTGTACAGTCAGGAGCTTCATTTACTTTCAATAAATAGCATGTTCGATAAATGATTCTTATGTACCGTGTATCCGGAAATCGAACGCTATTGTATCTCTAAGGTATCTCTACATATTATTATACCGTGTCAAGTTCGAATTAAGATTTAGACTAAGGTAACTGTAATTGTTACATAACTAGCAACATTTTTAAAAGGTGGTGAACCTGTCGCATTTTTACAGTCTACACAGGTCTTTTTTGCAAACAGGTTTCCTAGCGACGCTTCTATGTTGTGTCAAACCTCGCTTACTTTCCATTTTTCAGACAGAAATTTCACCCTTTGTGAGTGAGTGGATTGATATTGTGTCATAAATTTAGATGTTGTAACGTTCAGAAAAAAAATTGAAATACTCACTCTTCAATCTTATTGATGGGCGGTACAAGACGTCCTGGGATCAAAATCTTCTTGTAGAGCACACCGGCCGACCGGAACTCCTATAGTGTGTAATCATCGCACATTAATAACGCTTCAGTGAACCATGTCTTTGGGATAACACAAGGATTATAATTAAGGTCACGCCACATCGACACAGTTCCAAAATATATAGATGACAATGGACACATATTTGTAAATAGTAAAGGGCAACGACGTTATTAGAACAGTTGAATGGTTTGGCTATTATAAGGTTACATTATGAATTCTCAAACAAGAATGTTCATAATTAAAATACCTACGAGTATAACATAAAATCTACCTACACTATCATAATGAGCATAAATAAATATTTTTATAAAGTTTCCTCGATTCTAAACATTTTCAACAAGCACTACCAGACAAACCAGAATGTTTAACATTAAAGCCTCAATTTCAGAAGGTACGACTTGAAGGATTAATATCGATATAATAACGGTTGAAAAACGGCACTGTCAAATAATGCAAGACAGTCAATTAAAATACTCAAAGCCGGTAGGGGACAACTAGAGCGTGAACCAAACTCAAAAGTAATCTACGAATATTAAACAATTATCCGACGACATCTGGTGACATTTGATGACAAGCTGATATCAGATTATCCGTTTCAAAAAAAAAAATAATTTTGGCCCAATAGAACGAAAGCTTGTATCAATTATGCGTGTTATATTCAACTAGTTATACTAAGTACACAGTAATGGAGCCGCATCATTGGCATCTTGACTGTCTAGATCTTTTATGACATCAGTGAAAGCTACAATGACTTTCCAATGAATAACGACGAATTCATTTGAATAAGGACTTACGTGTTCGGCAGCCCACGCCATTTTTACATTATACTTTATGTAATCAGTCATTGTATCCAACAGGGTGGTAGCAACAGCCTTCAGGCTATATTCAATATGTAATTGGATTAAATAACTTTTAGTTTCTATAATGATTTTGGCTTTTAATGTTAAAAACGAAACGTTGACAAAAGGAGTGATCACAATGTTTAATAAATAAGCTGAGCTGTCTATACAAAATGTATTCAAAGCTCATTGACCACGGAGCGCCACGCGTCCGACCACTTTAGAAGGAGATCCAAGAAACTTGACACCTGACGGCAGTCATCATAGAATATTTCATCAACTAATTTGGACAGGTTTTTCGAGACAAGAAATTGACGCTAATGTCTGTCAAGATACGACTAAAAACGAAACCAAATACTAATATAAAAGTAACCCTATGGCTTTGAGACATGAAAAATAATGAATGAATGTAACAAATATTAGCAGAAAGACACCACTCGAATCATGGATTACCAATACAAAATACGATGCTAAAATACGTTAAGAAAAAAAATATTTTGAAACATCTTAAACACGAGTAAAACCATACATATGTAATAAATTGCGTCGAGTTGAAATCAACTAGAGATTCCAATGTGTTCCACAATCGTACCGCAAAACTAATAAGACTTAGATGGAAAACCATTCGGAGTTTATCTGTCAGAAATTGTGTTTGCAACTGCTGCGCAGCAAAAGCTATTTCAGAATATCATATTTACAATAATAAAGAACAGATTACTATACAAAGCCAACAACTAGCACAGGAGTAAAAATGTCCATTACATCCTTGAACAGCGTGGGAGATACTGCGTAGCTACTACCATTAAGTTGCAAGTAAGCATGCACCGGTGGCGAGGACTCTTTCAACTTACGCGAACACTACACATATGTTATTTGTCATTATCCAAGACGACGCGAACAGGAATGTTTACGATGAGAGCAGACTTATATGTGTGAATAGGCACATAAAAACGTACCTACAATGAAACAAAGAGCACGGCAAATACGACCGCATTGTGTTCTAGTCTGAAACACAGCTAATACAATATCCAAGCAAACCCAACAACTTGCACAACGAAATATTCAAAGGGATGATTATGACGTGTTGTGATCCATACAAATGCTTGTAATCGTTGTTTTTAGTTTTATTGCAAGTAACCATAATTACATACCTGAGGATCATAATATTTGGTAGTGTTTGTCAAGTCTATGACTGCTCCCAATCGGGGAATTTTGGACAGAAGTGTTTTTATATCCCATCTGAAACAATACGCATACAAATAAGAATAATGCAATGGCTTAATATTAAATAGCAGTTATTTAACCAAAGTATTCAAAGCCACAATGGGAATTCAAATTAATACAATTGACGTACAATAATAGAAAGCGGGGAGGAAATAAAAGCCTTTTCTGGTTAATGAAATTCAAAATTCGACTTAGTTCATTCGACGAAAACCGTAGGTGTGAAAACCATTTAATATGACAAACGTAAACATTTTTAGGGCCGTAAGTCGTTGGCGTTTACTAATACAATGAAATCAAAAACAATTCTGGAACAATACACTTTCTAAAATAGTAACTACCTGAAACCTTTTGATAAATCACTAAATACTCTTAGTCTGTTTAAAAAGCTTTTTATTACCCTTCTCTCTCACACGAAGACAAGGGCGCGCTCACGCACTGAGCTTTCCTAAATAATACGAAACTAACGTTATATTATATAACAATCTATATAGTTTAAACAGACTGTTAGTAATGAGCAGGAAGATGTAGACTTAAGGAAACGTAAGAAAAAAAAATATATTTTTATAACTTACATGTGTTCGATGTCCTTATTACTTTGCTGCACGTGCTGTAACAAGAAACATAGTAAATTAATATTTAAGATAAAATTAATATACTACTTATACGTGTAGCAGGCACTTTATTTTCACTTGTCGATTGTGATGACTTATTTCGATATCAATTTTTCCCATAAACATCAGATAACGGCTGAACGTCATTGCTTTCTAGTTGAGTTCATTAGCACATAACTTTGGGACCAGACACAATGCCCTTTGAGCGAGCCGCACGTTGGCGACTCAACTGATAAGGGACCAGATCAATCACGAGGCAGCCCCACCTGACCGGTGTCACTGACCCCAGACACGATTCATTACGGGGACAAGTGTCTAACGAACGATCTCCAACCTGTTCCAGGAATATAACTAAAACAAAAGATGGAACATTTTGAAAAAAAAAATACAAAGACGCAAATTCCAAGAGCACAGCGCATAAATCTCCAAATTCGATATCGGTTACCTCTGCACCGCAGGCCAAAAACTTCGGTGTAAATTTTCAATTTCGATCGAATTCTTGAATATGTCCAGTTTCGTAATAGCGGGTTGTTAGATCGGCTATAAGTCATCGGCGGCGATGACAAGAACCTATAAAATGCGGACCAAAAAAATCGGAGCGCCAGGAGGTGTGTCCAAAAGTGGGGTTAATTTTCAATTTGGATTCGCCGGTGGCCTTTATAAATTAAGAGCGAACGATTAAAATGGATTCATGGCACACGATCTCGGGGAGCCGCATATGAATATCGGACAGGCTGGTCGTTCATGTTGACGATCAACATGTTAAGCTATTGCTCAAAATTAAACGGTGACATGTGAAAGCTTTTAAGTCGTGCTTCGAAGAAATTGTTTTCGTGGTGGCACATTATTATGAACATTCACGTTTATTAAAAAAATGAATACAATTTAACTTTTACGACCACGAACAGCAAAATATTTCCTGCGTAAATAATACAAGCTATATTGCAGGAAATCCACGCAAATATACGAGGTGAAGTAAAACGCATATATGCTGTGGTTCGATGAGTTTAAACTTTAAACAATCTCGACCTCTCTCGGGTGCATTTACCGCGACTTTCAATTAACATCAAGACACCGGAACAAATAAAAGCCAGACAGGACAAAGGAACGCGTCGGAACCGCGAAATTTCTCCAGTCAAAATCGCAAAGGTCTCAAGATAGCAGGCCGAATAAAAATAATACTGATCCGCTGCTCGAACACGGGCAAAACGTTTAAGTACGGTCTGCAAAGTAAAAAGTAATTAAGGTATGTATTTAAAGAAACAAACAAAACTGCGGAGACCTTGCATCGAGTGCGGCGAGTAATCAATAACTGGTCGTTGCGGACGTGAGGGAGTAAAAAAACATAGAATTACTAGCGCACCGCAACATGATTACAAATTGGCGTGCGGTAATGACAGGGCTACAAAATGTATCAGCCAGTTGAATTAAACACAGACAGCCACAAGCAATAAAATCAAAGGGATGATACTGAGCCTTAAATACAATAACAAATGACAGCAGTAACTCTCAATCCCATGACACATAATATAATGCAGTGACATGGCAGAACCAGGCCGTAATAACATCACATGCAAAAACAGATAAAGGTATCTGTATCAATAAAGTTGTTGAGAAAGTAATAGTGTACGTATTAATTGAATGCATAATACACACATCACAAAATATACTATATGTTACTAAAGTAAATATTTTGTTATGTGGATAATCATATAAAGAAGACTTAACTAAAAAGCTAACTAACCTTCATCCTGGTTTATTCAATTACTTTACAGTAGCACTTTCGACAACTTTGATCTACGACGCAAGTGACATGAAAATGGGTGCAGAATAAAAACAAAAGCTACCCGCTAGAATTTAAACAACAATGTATTATGTATATTACATAGTAATAGACCCATTTTCATAGATAAATACCTAAAGACCCAAAAAACGACTTGGAGAACATATTGCTTTATAGACTGTCCACCCCACAAGGTATCATAAAACCTGTGTTTACGTATGTATAATGCATATTTTTTTAAATGAATAATATTTTTATTATATAAAAAACGAATTACTGTTCGTTAGTCTCGCTAAAACTCGACATCGGTTGGACCAATTTGGCTAATTTTCATGTTGAATTATTCGAGGAGGTTTAAAAGGTGTATTTCTTCCAATACACGGGGTATAAATCTTCCTAGGGCAAAACAAATGTTTGGAACAAGGACAGCCAGTGTACAATAAATTGTTAAATCATTAGTAGTAACTATCCAAACGCAAAAAATAAATTATTACATATGTATCAATAACAGGAGGAATCCAAGTAAAGACCTCCCATCAAATGGTAAGTGGCAGCCTCCGTTGGATTTATCGCACGATCGCGTGTCGACAAACCGAAGATATTCGCGTGCGCCGATCATATTTGACAAATGCGCCAACAAACACTCGCAATAACCAATCGACAAGCGACCTTATAACAATACAGCAGGAAGACACAGTATTAAATGACACGGAAAAGGAATATTCACACGATCTGCGTTCCCGATCAGGCTTAAATAATGATGAGTGTTTCAGTGAGCAGTGAACACTGATACTAATCATGCACGTCGTATAAACTGTACCCTCACAAGACATCACATGACTCATAAGGCGCAATACCAGTATAACATTTGGCGCTACCGAGAAGTAGCAAGCAATAAGACCGTTACTATTTACGGTTATTTACCAATAGCTACGACTAAATTCACAATGAAATCTGCAATATCGCCATCGATTGCGGGTCAATCGTGTTGAATATTGAAATTCAAATGAAGTCTCTTGGGAACAAATCGAGAAGTGGACAATTTACGATTTTACGAGGTGCTTGTCAAGTCTTATCTTGATACAAAATCGGATAGCGACTTTCACCGAATGATACAGTAATAGTACATAGGCAGAATTGTCAACGCGTAGACCGCTTCCGAGAATGAATGGGGACCTCTTGATTTCTCAATTTCAGCGTAAATTCCAACATTTGAGGGCAAACACAAGGTGAATTATAAAATAGTTCTGTAACAATGTGAAGTATTGTATATTGTCTACACAGAGTTTCGCAATAGGTATTCATTGAATGCATATTGTAACAAATATTCAAAACAATTAAAGTAGCGCAGTGTTAGAATCACTCAATGCTCGTTTCACAATCCGAAAAAAAAAAACAAGTCCTCTCAATATTAACATATTCATAATAAGCGGAGCTAACAGGCCTGCCTGCACCATTTTAATTATTCTGATGCATGATTGTCATGTGCTTTCTAACTCGGCTATTTATACTGCCTTACTGAAGTATTCATCGCAATATGTGCCTTATTGTTTATTAAAATAAGGATTTGGAAGTATTTCCACGGGAACTGTTCTGTACTGTTGACTGTCAATGACAAAATTTTAACGGGCGCCATGGTCTATAAATGATTTATAGGGTAACTGTTGCGCCATCTTTGAAAGTGCAAGATCATCTAAACATGCTTTCGGTATTGTGGCACTGTGTGCTATATGTCGTTAATATTTAGGTTTATTGTCGTTTGTGTGTATTGTTTTTGAGGTAAATACTACACAAGTTCATTCTTCACACTGAGCGTGTTACTCTTAAGACAACTTGCAGTCACTAACTACATTGGTTTTTTGGAGAAAATATTTTTTTCTTAGATGGCGATAATTATCTTGACCTAATTTATTAATCTGTTGCGAAAATGACATTTCACGTAGAAACAGTTCAACTCCGGGATTAGCATCTCAACAAAAATCTGTTTGTACACGTAAAAGAAGTGGCAGGCATTCCGCTGGTAGTATTCTAGATTTAATAAAATGGCGGGTTAATCAATATTAATAATAAAAATATCAAACTTAATCAAAATATTGTTAACCTAGTAATTAAAAAAACGTGTAGTAGTAAGTGTTACGCTACTGTACATAAATACAACATAGTATGTATATATTACAATGTAAAAATAACACAAATAAAAAAAAATACACTTCACGCCTTTTAATTCCAAAGCGGGGTAGGCAGAGGCACTTGCTAAAGCAAATGCCCACGGTTCACCAAGCGTATTTAACCCAACGTGACAAGGGGTGAGCCCCTGAATACAAATACTGAACAAAATATAATAAATCGAAGCAAAAACGAGAATTGAACATTGTTTTTGCGACGTTAAGTCCTATTAATACTAATACTTACATAAAATAACATTTGAAATAATAAATTGCATTTTTATAATAATTAATGGTAATAATTTGTTAATTTTTATATTGATTGCATCAAATGTACATATGTAGATTTACAGGAAACATTTTAAAGCAGTCTTTACAAGAGTACCACCGCGCACCAATCCGTTATGGTGTTTATACGATGGATAATGATGGAATAATTGACTGGACAACTATTGTTCCTATTGTCTTGTATTGATATTAGGGATTTGTCGCCTTGTAATGGGGAACCTTTTAACATTGTCTTCGAGATCGTTTCTAGATATATTCAACATAGCTGAGAACACACAGGAAAAGGTGTGAGGCGGAGCTTCATAAGACCCACGTAAGGAAGAAACCAGTATGAAGTAAGTACACTTAATACTATTACACATATCAACACTAAACCACAAACTCATATAATGTGCGTTTGAATCCTCATAATACGCATATGATAACTTGGGCACTTAAGATAATGCTGTTCTTGAAGAAAATCGATTTCTGATCATTTTAAATAGTAATTTATGGTATTCATAACCAGCATAGACAATCAAAATATTCGGCGGCGTACGCATAACAAAAGCTCACGAACACAAAATGGATAATCATCGGTAACATCTCAAAAAGGTGTAGCATAAAAAGTCGTAAAAACGACCCGTAAAATCGGATTCCATATTCGATTCGGCCGATTAATCGAATAAAATGCCCGTGTATCGAGTGTCGGGAGCATTTATCGTGCCTAATTGCGACCACCGCCGAAATTCTGTCAGAAAACATGTTGGGTGGCAACCGGTGATGGGAACATATGATAGTCCTTGTGTAGGACAACCATCATTCCTTCCATCTTATGAGACTAAACAAATCATAAATCATATTGTTAAACGATCACAAGGAAGGAGGAAATAGTAATAAAAATACTGCTACAAGGGGTCACGACTAAAATATTTACTCGACAAGTTAAGGTCATGATGAGCAACATAATGTCCAGTCGTTTCTCAACATGTCCCAGTAGTTGTTGGTGACCCTACAAGACATTGTCGAGGGGTGTTGCAAAATGAAGAGTTAATTGTATTCTTTTTTGGCGGTGTCGGAGGCACGCGCTTAAATCTCTCTGGCCGGATTGTATTTTACGACAATTAAGGCACGTTCCGATTACCTTGCTTGATCGACCCATTATACCTTAATGGATTGGCGCCTTATAATTTTGTGCGTCGGGATCTTTAATAAGTTTCATCCTAAATATAATTATAGTGGTTTTATCACCTTACAAAGATCTTGTAAAACAATATCCAAAAACTATAAAACATAATGTCTTAATTAAGCTCAACGTCTTTTTAATTACAAACATTTACTTTACAAGTAGTTGCACTTGAGATGATGGGGCGTGTCCGAGTTAGGTGAGAAATTACAGCGGCTTGTTTCAAGATGACTATGTGCCCATAAAAATCTAACTTCCACCGACCGGCTGGTGGCGAAGTAGATGTAAACATTTAATTTCCACTTAAATCATTTAATAACAACATACGATGATTACACCTGGATACCGGCAGTGGGAACTCGTAATAATAAAACAACGTATGAAGGCTTAAAATAATTGTGGCTTATGGAGAATAATATGTATTTTGCACAGACTAAAATGGTATTCCCAAAACGAATACATGACAAGTGGACAGCCGGTGAAGGGAGGCTCAAACACGAGACATGCCGTGTTCCTTATTGCAATCCGTTTAAAAATCAAAACAAGAGTAAAGAAAGCTGATTACACGGTGCTCTCACGATCCCTGCCCGACGACGACGGTTCACTTGCAAGTACGAAACTTGGCGCGCACTTGTCAAAAGATGTAATTACGAAGAAATCCAATCAGCGTACAAGCCGCCCGCCGACGCGGGACGTTGATTGAGCGATAAAATTAAAGATAAATCACCTTATCGCGACAAATCGGTAGCTGCGGTAACAGCAGATAAGGCTCGGCCCAGCGATCGATCCGTCCGCTAATTCTGCTTGACTGATTGCGTCAAACTCAATCGACGCTCCTCTGCGGTGCAGTCAGCCGGGCGCAACGCATCATTCACTCAATAATCACACTAAGCACTAGATACACAACACACGCCAACAAAAACTGACAAGACAACCAACAAAAAAAAAACAAGGAAGAATATTATTTCGACACCATTCTCGCGCCTAATTAGATTAAGCACGACCACAACAAATTTATTCAGTGACAAATGCCGTCAAGGTGTTCAATGAAGTGACAATTAAAAATATTGTGCTAAAAGACCCCGCCAACAACGTCTCCGTGAGTTATTGAGACTATTCCAAGAAAAATATAGCGAACAATTCAGTCGCAACGGCAATATACGCTGGGAGTGCAATAAATATTGGCATAGGCCTTTGATATTTCTTCAAGTCATCGAAAGGGAAAATAATATTCACGACTCGACCACATGACAACATACGAGAAGTTTTAAAGCCGTTGTTTACAAGTGAATATTTGAATATCGTAGATGTATCTTGCCACGACTGTTGAAATACGATGCCTTTTGGTCAGAACGCGTGTTCAGTAAAATAGGCTGATGGTTTGATATGATGTCAGCTCAGGGACAACGAGCTTGGATTCAGAAGTATAATGCCAATAACATTAATAATAATACTTTACTCTTGAATATCGTACTACCTCTTCTCTCGAGCCCCTATTGAACCTAATTTATGCCGCATTCCACAAATTTTCCAGATACATAACGAACTTAAGGAGATACTAGTTACGCCACGAAAAGGATAAATATGAAATTATAATAGTGATTTCGAATCCGACGTTGAGAATCAAATACATTCCTAACAAATAATCAGATTTAACACCTCTTAAAGGTACTATAATCAATTCTCGCTCAAGTGAATACGTAATGCAATTTCATATCATTTCACACTAGGTCATATTTAATACTGGCCCGAGGCGGTCTGTGCTAAACACTAAAGAGGCTGACTAATTAGAGGCACTGGCCAACAAAGGGATATAGTGTGTCCAAACTTGGCTAGTTGCCACTGAACAATGTGTTCTAAGCCCAAGTGTTAAGGTGGGAAAAGTGTGTAATGTTAGGTTTGTAGAGCATAGCGAGACGTGCGATGTGAGCTTACGATATGCCGCCTACGCTCGCGCGCCGCCGCCGCCGCGAAATTCGTGAGAAGATGGGCCGGCGCCACGGCAGTAAGCACACTGACGTAAACTGATGAACAACGATAAAAGGCAAAGTTTACATTCAAGCTATTATCCTCATATTGTTAACCAAGGATACATTCGTAATTTCAAAATCAGCTTGTCCATTTCAAACCAAAACGACGCTGTGTGAAAATTGACACACTAATTGTTGCATGTCTGGAGATAGAATGGTGTCATATGTGTGTGTGTTTTTTTTTTAAAGAAAACAACATCAAAAAACCAACCGCCACTTCATGCGACATAATAAATCGTACGAGACAGTTAACAAAAAACGAACAGATAGATTAATTAGATGAATAGCACTTGACACAGTATGCCACAATCACAATGGCACAAAAAGTCCAATAGCGAATAGAGACGTTAAATAAACAAAGACTCAAATAGATTGACACAGACTGTTTAATCGTAGTGTAACTGTAAAAAAATGTGTCAAAACCGTCGGCCGCCGTAACGACACAAAAAATATTTCGAACACATACAATATGACTAACATTAACACAGGTAGAAATCGTAGTCGTAAAACATTTAATTAAATCATGAATTATGTAATTGTTTTGTAATTGAAATTTCATGATACAAAAAACGTTCATGTTAATTATCTCTAAGAAATTTCGAACTTCTCACCCGATTTGAGTGAGGCGGAGGCTTAAAGGGTCATATTATAAAACAGATATTAGAACAAACTAGTAGCAGTAGTATCCTACGTAAAAGTGGACATCATCCCTCACTTCCGCGAGTAACGCTTAAACGACGAAATAAATCTTTTATCAATCTTTTTACGCTTGAAACCGGCAAGGGAGATAATAAACAAGGCATCAGTGTATAAGAGCAAGTGCACACACCATAAAAACTTTCAAATCGGTGTCACAGGGACGGCAGCATCGCAGCGCTCAAACAACGGACACATTCCAATGTGGAAAGGTCTAGCAGCAGTAAAACCAACAGGGTAACCGGTGGAGCCGGCGGAGCTGTCACCAGCGCATCAGGGGCTGGGCGGGGCGACACACCTCTCCATTAACCCCGGCTCACTCGGCAGCCAGGTGTTGCTGCCACAACACCGGTCAGATTGATTATTACACCGAGCGCCGCCGCCCGACATACCGAAATACACCACTAATCGTTTATATAGTCAAGCGGGGCAAACGCAAATAAAGGGCCTATTCCGCACTAATCATTTGCATGGTAACAAAATTCCGTAGGTAATATGTAAAGTTGCATTTACCCCGTAGTTATCTATACGTGCACCTTTAATAAAGGAAATATTTGTATCGTAGAAAGGTACCAATGATACCTTAGAGCTTATTATGCGGAGGCATCGCCATAACTTCATTGTCCACATTTGTCATGCAAAAATGACGAAAGGACGGTCGGAAAACACACCACGAATTATTCGAGTAGCAAATAGCGCGGAACAGCTCGCATGAATTAAACAAACAATGATGAAATGCAAAAACTATAGCTAAGTTTTATATTGTAACGATAAGGGTAGTCGTACTGGGTAAATGTTATAATGTATACCTAACCAAGAATAGAAGGTAAAGTAACAGTGGTAATTCATCAACCATTCATTCCTAATTTGATGTGTTTGCAAACCGTACAGGGAAAGACTTTCGCGTTATTAATTTGTCACTTTGACCCCATAAATACAGTTACATCTAATAAAAAACAAACATAACATTAAATCACGGGGAACATTAAATAGTCGGCGATTGCGAAGTGAACTCGGATTGCATAACACATCGATAAGAATTTGATAAATGTGCATGTGGATACTTTTAACATTCAATTTCGGAAAGGTATTCTGCAGAGGCGGGCTGTGATTTAAAATTATGTAGGTAGGTAGCAGTTGCATGCCACGTGCCATGTAAAGCTGATTGCTTCGTGTAAGTAAACGTATGAACGTGGTTGAATCAGGACTGTATAGGAGAGGCAGATGTAGCTATCAATATCATAGTATAAAACAAAGTCACCTCGCGCCGTCTGTCTTCATTCATTCATTGCCTGTCGTCATTATGTATCTTTAAAATTACGCAACGGATTTTGATGCGGTTTTCTTTAGTGATTCTTGCAAAAAGCAGAGAGACACTGTAATAGAGTCAGCTAGTTACAAATAAAAACGCTATGAAGAACTAGACAAGTATGTGGTAGTATGTCCAATATGGAATCTATCTTATGGTACACACTACGCAGATATACTTGAAGCCGCACGCCGATGAACGAGAATCTGTGTCTGA
Organism: Conopomorpha cramerella; assembly: GCA_012932125.1. NCBI lineage: Eukaryota > Metazoa > Arthropoda > Insecta > Lepidoptera > Gracillariidae > Conopomorpha > Conopomorpha cramerella. The sequence goes on from SJJU01072170.1 coordinate 44,646, forward strand.
CTTGGTATAGTGATGTGCACGACATGGGAAGATAAACCCTCGGTAACATTTTCTGAGGACACATATGTATGTAGGTACGGCGTTTGTGCATATAATATAATACGTAATATTGACCTGACTGATTGAGCCTAATTAAACTGACCCTGCAAACGTTGTTTTACCAATATACATTAATAGTATTTTCCTAATATGTATTATATGTATTTATTATACATATAACCTTCCTCAAGAATCACTCTGTCTAGTATCTAAGAAAACCGCATCGAAATCCGTTGTATAATTTTAAAGGTCTAAGCATACATAGGAACAGACAGCGTGAAGCAACTTTGTTTTATATTATGTATTAACCAATGGTACAGCCCTGCCTGTGTAATTCGACCTGGCAACCTCTTGGTTAATAATCCTATGGATACAGTACCAAAAATAATGACCACTTAAAATTATCACTTCATTTCAAAGTACAAAAATGATTATAAAATTAAAAGAGCATTAGCCGATTTTTATTTATCTTAATAATAGCTGGTAATGTAAACAGAAAAGGTATAATACCAGCCTAAAATAATAATAAAAACTAACACGATTCAATATAAATCAAACTTCAAGTCAAAGACTTAAACGTTATATTACGAAGAGAACGTGTGCCATAAAATAGGATTAGCTAGATTTATACCATTTTGATTAAACAGGATTAACATGGCGCGGGTACGAAAAAAACATAACGTAAAACAAATAATATATTACAAAGAATTTTTCCGTAAACTAAATGTCAGTAAGTACATAAGCTGCAAATGGCATGGGAAATGTGTACGTAAGTAAGAGAGAACAAATTCCGCATGTAAATTTAAATACAATTCGAAGTGTGGCACAATAAAATAGCTTGTCGATATAAGATCGTGTCTCAACGAATAAATTGAATTTGGTCTCATCTTCGCTTCGCAAATGGCCCCAACAGTGTCGCGTCGTTGGTACCCGGTCGGCAATTTGCATAGCTCCGGGGCTAGGATCGCCTTACGAAAACTACCTACATTAAAGGCCGATCAATTATATTCAACACAATCTGTCCCCATAAGCTAGAAATCGCTTCCTAATTGAAGTCGCTATCAGTGTTCCGAGGCCCGCATTTGAAATCCAATTATATCGATGTACGAATAAATTTACATATCGCCTCGTGTGTGATATATTTAACTTCTTTTTTTTTTTTCATTGACAATAGCGTATCGTGATGCGAACGAATCTATTACAATGTAAAATCAAATGTTTTAGTAAGCTCAAAAATACGAAGCAATATAAACATACATAATAAGATATTGGAAACACTAGTCTCCATCTTGTTATAGTCGTTCACATTTTTTTAAGAAATTACAGACCAAGTATTTTAAAGTATATGCTACACTGTAAAATACTTGGTCTGTAATATTTAAAGCCAAATTGTATCGGTGCAGTTTCGATAAGTCATATTAAAATTTCTTAATGCACATCTAGGTATGTCATAGAGGGATACTTAGGGCTAAATTTCGGGATTCTAATACTCAAATACATATCTCAGTCAGTCAGTTTTTCCATTTATACCTACATAATAATCACATAAGAAAACAAAATAATTATAAGAGCGTATCCACAAATCAACATTCTTCACAACAAGCTTGGAATGCAATCATATAATTACCGTATTGGACGCTTTATCAATTCCTGATGTCTTATTTAGTAGAAGCTAATGAGTGGAATATATCACAATCGGTAATATGGACACTTCCATATTTATCAAACACTTTCAATCCATAACTTATGTTAGGTGATTAAGCTTCCCTTGTTGACATTATGGCTGGCTAAACAGTGTTAAACGGTTTCATTTCATTTACATATTGCTTTAACTCGATGTTGGATTTTTCGATATCGGTATATAATCTACAAAATCTCACTAGAGACAATTAATCAGTTTCGAAACGTTACGGAATAAGATACACCGTTACGGTCTTTTATATCCGGTAATGTGATCTTATTACTGGAAAAGAATGAAACTCGGAACATTATACTGGTTTTAATTATAGGTAATACATTATTGAAGTTTACGTTTACGGCTTTTCGATTATTATTTACAATCCAACCGAAATGTAGGTAGGGTTTGTAAATAACAGGTGGCCACGTTTTAGATATAGTTAATATAAAACCGGTCATGACGCATGGTCCGACACTCTCATGGTGTCTCGTGGACCATGCGTATTGCAGAGGTCCGTAGAAAATTGCTTTAAGTAAGCCATTGTCTATTCACATGTTTATTGGAATTTACATGTACAAGTTCGTCAACCTATATTCGTTTACTGCTGGACATTCGGCAAAATTTCCTTAAGGAATACAAACACAATTATTTTTTTCATTTGTACGTTCAAATATTGATTTAATCCGAACGCGGCTTATATTGAGCATAAGCCGCGTTCAGATTAAATCAATATTTGAACTTCCGAAACTTCTAGACTACGAAGCATAACTTTTACAAAGAAAAAATTAAACATGTTACGATCCGCTCTCCTAAAATAAATTATTTGTACTAGCTCAATTATTCCTTAGGTACACAGCGTAAACGAAGACACACAGTATATTTTGTACCGTAACGTCAACCAAAATGCCAATTTTCAGACTAAAATTGGCCCGAGAGCTTTGAAATGTCCAAAGCTTCTATCTACCCCACGAGGGAAACAACTAGACAGTAGTTGTATTATGAAAGACATTTTTTTCTTTAAACGTCTACTTGTTACATTATCACAGATAAAATATAGTAATATAATAAGTGGCACACGCGCTCCGGCGGCGAGACTACGACGCATAAAATGTCAAACATAATAAAGAACACCCACTAAACCCTAGACGCCTGTGGAAACTCGTCACGAACAATGCTGAGGTATTTTATGAAGGATCAATAACAGTATTTAACGTAGTTTAGTGCGCTATTAATGCACGGTGCGCTTGCAGACAAATTCAATTGGAGGTGCCCCCAGGGAGCCCCAGGCGGCTCTCGCTCCGCCACCGCCATTGACGCTCATAGCCTGATCAAATTGAGCGACAAATTTGCATCGCCCCGCTCAAACAACGACAAGACATAATTCCATTGACGAACACAGCCCTCCAGCTGAAGACGCTCAGGAAACGATTAACGATACCAATAGACACATTCAAAACGAAGACAAGAGGTTTACTTTAATTGATATACATAGTTTGTTATCTAATACGGGCATTTTTCTCCATTGTCACATAGCTGAACTAGCTCGATCGGTTCCAATAGTACAAGATGCTTCCATAGCGTTATCGAATAATATGATAGATCGTCTAACATAGTCCGTCGCTCTCCCACGCCGCGTGGCCATGATTAATTTTCTAATAATTCAATTTTTATTCAAAGCGTATACACCGGACAGAATTTGATATCAATCAATAAACAGTTGTGTACCGACGACAGTAAAGACTCTATACAACAATTTATACTAAGGGAATGAAGACGTCACAGAGGATGGAGCTACTATGAAGGATCGGGAGGATCAGAACAATACAATCGAAATGATAGATATTGTAATAAAACTTCATAAAGCCGATAAGCGCAGCGTGAACATCACGGAACATTCCGTTTTCATTCAATTATCACAACTTGAATAAAACAACTCATTACAAATTCAATAAGTAACATAAAAATTCCTAGAATCAATTGTAATCACAAAAACATAATAATATTCCTATTGACGTGATAAAAAATGTATATTTGTAAAAGAATATGTTAATGTGGCTTAAAATCAATGCATCCGACACAGTTGGAAAGCTAGCTGCACGGCCGCTAAGCGCCGGCTTTAATGAAAATTGTGCAATTGGTATTATACCATAGGCTTATTTGTATAAACAAAACCCCTTCGGATATGTGATTTGATCATTAACATTTCATATTTATATGTAGAGCCTGAGTTGTTCACGCAGCGTGAGAAATAGTTGACTATTTGACAATATCACCAGCGGCGGCGCACATATCCACGCGTTTCGAAAGATCCAACGACATACAGGGCATTAAAACTCCAGGACTTCATTAAGTTGTACGTGTATTTCTCATTCAAACTGTCATACGAATGTGCCTGGAGAACATCGTTCGACCTATTGCGGTCATGTCATAAACACCTCATGCCACAGATATAGCAAATAGAAAAGAAGTTCTATTAAGTTTGCGGTATGCGACGCCACGATTCCATGAGTTCTCATTTGCATACGCAGTACTAATATTTCTTTTGCCATTGCATCTGACATGTTATTCCCGTGTTCGCGGCGCCGACAACAACGCGAGAAAAGGTATGTGTTGTTCGACAGGATTTTGTCGTAAAGCGCTTCATTTCTTGTGTCCACAAAGATACTTGTAGGAGCGGCTCACATCATCATCCTTATAATAGTAGATGGTAATAAATAACAGGCTGTTCTCGCTTTCAAAGAGAGGCCGGGGAGCAATAAGTCGCGGACGGGTCAGAGGTGAAGTGAATAAAAAACGAGCCACAATTAAATAGCGTTCTTGAAGGTTAATGAGTACAATAAATATGTTGTCGGCACCGAGGAGGCACAGCTGCGGACAAACAAATGCGGTGATGTGAAGAGGGTACGGGCTGTGGGAAGACATTCAGTAAGACAGGATTGTCTAGCCAGCTCATTGTCGAGACAGATACACTGTCACGATGATTTAATAACTAAAGCAACGTGAAAGAAAAATAGGACGTGACCGAATAATAATTCATTTGAACTTCGTTATGCCACATAAATAAGTATATTACCTGATTAAACATTAATATTTTAACCGAATTCTTATCCGTGAGTTTATGGCTTTTAATGTCTCAAAAACAAACACGGCAACAAATTAAAAACTTTGGTAAATGCCAATACTAAATCATTATGGTTTTTTTCGGCTAGATCTCTATTAAATCATTGTGAAATAAACTCATTTAAAATTATACGAAAGCTAAGTGCGCATACCGGGAAACGTTTAAAATTTTATAGTCAGTGAAGTGCACGGACTCATCTCAAATTAGAGTTTAATCAATAACGGTCATTAATTGCAGGTTCTTGCTGGCAGCGACCCCTCAAGCGGTTGTCGGAATCTGCAGGAGATTTATAATTCAAAGGGAAAGTAAGCGGGAAAAGAATATTCAAATAGACTCTGCAGGGAGGGTAATATATCCCAAATCAAATGATGGTTGAAAATTACAGAATTGCGGTGGTTGCTACAGTCTCAATCGGTTGAGTGGTGCTCCCAGCGGGTATGGCGCCTCGAGTGCAACTCCTTCGTGACCACCGACTATTATAAAACGACACACCTATAACACAACATTTTTACGCTTATTTTTTTTTATCGAATGACGCCACTTCTTTGTTTGATGCATACCGCCGCCAGGTCAATACGTGAACCATAATTTATTACTGTATGAAAACGCACACATGATAGCTGTGTTCCTCGGTAGTGTGTTTGTTTTGAGCATTCGAAATTGTTTGCACTGTTGCTGCTTCTTTGAAATACCCTAAGTCATCATCGGCTTTGACGGAAACCTGTTTTGGAATGACGTTACGGAAGTGCACGTTGATAATTAGATTATCACCATGATCATTACACACAGCCAGTGTAGGAACTCGTTGCAGGACACCGCCACCTCCGAGTCGTCGGCGGCAGCGGCGGTGGTGCCAGCACGAGCAGTTTTTTCATTCACAAGCCTCAGCTAAATGCGTTGTGTAGTCACATCTTGTTTGTGGAAAGTTAAGGGCTTTGAGACAATACCACACTCGTGGCAGGCTTGCTAGAACAGATGGGGATTCTCTCGTACATTTAAATTTGTGTAAACGTGGGTGTTCCACTTGTGGCTAGTATTTGAGTGTTGACCTACAGAACGTAGTGCTATTTGGTAATTATTTGTATGAAGGGCATGATTTCACTAAATGAGCATGATTAAATCCTCAACAATGGTACCACATCACAATTTGACCTCACACTTAACAGATTTCGTAGTCAGAAAACCCGGGACGCTTATTTTATTGTCCGTTAGGACGAACCACCTGCATCAAGTTAACGGTAAACGTTTGTTTTCCTTTTTGTCAACCGAATGAGATATTTTATTTCATTTCAAACAAACTCGTTGCCTATTAGAAGATTCTTAAAACGGGACTAATAAAAAAAAAAACACTGTGCATTCTTCCCAAAACCAGATATAAAAGAAATTAGACATTCGATAGTAGGTAATTGTAACGTAAAAGTAGATAAAAAAATTGTATACTACAACCTATACTTACTACAAAAAAGCTTATCTTTAGCCTTCGTCCTCTACCCTGCTAAGCTTTTGGATCGAAAGGAATGGCATGTTCATGTATGTTTATACAGAGGTGGCTCAATGTTCAAAGTACAACTACTTGACCGCCCCGAAGTAGATAATATAAAGCGAACAATTACAGAAAAGTATAAATAAAATACACAAACCTCGGTAGTTGTTGATATTTTCTCATTTTAATGACGTAAATATATTTTTTCTTGCAAGAGCCCTTCGCAAGATTTCCTACGCAAGCGAATCGTGGAATTTATGGGATACTTCGTTATATAAATGGGCAATAATAGTCATGTAAATAGTCCGAGTACTTGAATACAGCTTTTGTCGGTCAAGTCGCCATACATATATTACATGTAGACGAGTCAACAGTTGCATATTGGATAAACATTTTTTACTTCTTCATTTTCTCTTTTCATTGTGGGACAAGTAATGGAAAACCCGATTACTTCTCACATATTCATATTTTGTTTCAAAATAATATGAGCTCTTTCTATCAAGAACGAAAAATACAACGTATATACTTTACATAAAATGCCAGGATGAATTTGGTATAACGTACCTACTGATAGAATGATGTAACTAATGATAGAAAACCGGAGAGAAGAATATTTGTCGCGGACAATGGTAAAAATAAAAAGACCGAAGTTCATCAAAACCTCACGTTCGTATACTTGAAACGCCGATAAAGATAAATAAAGATCAAGTGTAAAATATTACAAACGATGTCAAAAATGAAACGTTAAACAAAAACATCATTACCGTACCCCATAAAAAAGTTCCAGATAGGACACGCGGCTAGACGTAACCGAAAACCGAAATAGGAAAAAAAAGCCACAAGCTCGCCGGTGGCTGCGTCGAGGCACCGCCCTCTGTTTTAAAGAAGAAAGCAAACACACAAGAGATAGTCGACAAACAAATGTAAATGACCGAAATGTGAACATCATGGCCCTTGTGTTTGGCATTCCCATAAAGAAACCTTAACACGTCATTATAGGTAATGATGCCAAGATTATTGAGTGGGAGCGATACATACAACTGATGCCGGCCGGACCACTGGACGCACGGGTTGTGTGGTCCTGGACGTCTACTTCAGAGCCACGTGACGTAATGTTCGAGAACAATTGGAGGCTCAGTGGTACACCCTACTACACAAGTGGAATACGGACAACGATATAATTGTTACCTAGGCATTTACCTAATGAGTAATGACAACATATTAAAATACCTATCCGACATATTAAAGACCTATGACAATTGCCGAGCCTTTAACAATAATATACGACCGGATAATAATTGCTAATCCTATTAACTTTGATCCTAAAGGTAATAAATTAATAACAAACTGACAGCAGCTAACCAGCGTCACAAAGTATTGTGTTCGATAACATCTCTATACTAATCATCAACCCTCTATAGTTCAGCCATTGATTCTCAATTGATACGGGTAGAGTGAAAAAATATCCGAGGACACAATTATTTTAATTAGAGTTGCTTCTTTTTTTATTGCTCCGAAAATATTTTGGAAGTAAGCCCATCAGGACACACACAATGAATTGCTTTATGCATTGAACATTGTGATGATAATAGAAGTGGTAGTTGAACACAAAAGCACATTGGTACAAATAGCTCCAATAATGTTGTTGAGATAGGCCCGTGCGCGCAGTGCTTGTCCCTGATTGAGGACCTCGTAAAATGCGCCACCCACAGACTTCAGTCTGCGAATTCAAACGTCGCAGCCTGTTCATACAAAACTAACACAACCAGCTACTCGTGATATATTAAGAACGAAAAAAACATATCTTTGAGTTAAAAGGAAACGTACCTATATATTTTCTATTTATATTTAGTAGACTATCCATTTAATAAGCCGACCCGAATCAGTAGGCACTGCAACTGACAGACTAAAACTGCTTCACAATTGGTAGACTCATTATAACGCAAGGGCGTGGAGAGCTGCAAAACGTATTCCAGAAGGATTAAATTGCAGTTGTTTTAACATTGGGAATTTATTAGTCTGACTTTTTAATCTTAGCAAGTACTAAATTGGGATCCCGTATCTTAATCTGGCGCCGTATTTTAATAAAAAAGAATTGTCCCAATAATCATATATCCATTCAATATGACATTTTAGGCATTAACAATGATAATATACACCAATAATAATGATCATTCTTTTTTCAATACTCATATGTATGATGTTATTTAATAAATTATTTAAGCAAACTGGGTGTAACCGTCACGATTCATGACTGCCATGTAGCGAAACAGTCAGTGACATCATATAACATACGCTTCACTACACAAAAACATACAACATAAAAATTATAAAGATGACAACATTACACCAACAATAGAAAAACGTTTGACGCAATCACAAGCGTCACCGAGCCCGTAAGATTATTGTTTAGATTAAAAATTCACAAGCTCAAAAAGCAGAGATCACGAAAACAAAACTATCTAACCTCAATCATAAAATCAAACAATTGACTAAACTGTTTGCCATTAACACTACCCACATCATGGATCTTACAAATGCTAATCGACCAAAACTTCTATTTTAGCACGTCGGTACTAACAACAATTACCACGTGCCTCTATAAAGACATTCTACAAACAAGCAGGAAAGGTAGTCCGTCATTTGGTACACGGTTGAATTTTCCCTGAAGGACACACCGTCTCGGTCCAAAATGGCATATAACGAAGTAAACAGATGGCATCCTATTGACAATGTTAGACGCCACGCGGAAGTCTGATAGCGGATAAAATATTGCTCTCCCTCTGGCGAAACACAAAGGACGTCGTCAGGGGGTTTTTTCGAGCATTCTGTGTATAATTGAGGTGTAATTTTGCGTACAATGCGAGACGACTGTGCGGTCGCCGTCGTAGACGGGTGCAGCGCGACCTCGGAGCGCTCACAAACAGAACAAAGAGGATAAAATAGATTTAGAAAGTCCATTGTCCAGTACGCCTCGAGATGGTCATGATTTACGTCAATCTACACACCGGAACCTAATACACATAAATTAAGTGGTAATTGATTCCGAAATTAATGGTATGGTCTGCGTTCTGTTACCTTTTGAGAAATCAACAATGAGGAATCGCATTTTCTGGTATTGTGCGGGCAGTGGACAACACTTACAGGATTTAAGATAGACTAGACTGTATATGTAAGTAGTTATGTATTGCATTCGGTCTAGATCAGTTTATAAACAAGATATCCCATAATAATACGAATGAATATGCAGTAGAAGAGGACTAACTAATGAAGCTTGTCCTGATTATTGCTAACGTCCACTAGTTATAGGTCGGGTATTTTATGAGCGTGTAACATGATATAACAGGCGATAGCCGATAGATGCAGTCAATTCCAGCTTGTAGATTTTAACACATTAACGCTTAAGATAAAGTTTAACAACCCGAAGTGACTGCATCTGTTGACATGAAATTAAAGTGTCTACTTCAATCACACTATTAAACGTTGGTTAGGTTACCTTCGAATTAATATCCATAACAATCATAAACAAAATACGTCACTCTTGAAAAAACTGGAGAGCTGTAATTCCAGTAGGCTTAACACGAGTTCCCGAAATACGGGGGATGTGATTGAAAGAAACAAGCTTTGCCATTTCGCACACTCCTAAGTGGGACAGACTATGTGACATACACTTTATCGCGCGTTTCTTGGGCGCCGGATTAAGTCTGCAGACGGGAGTTTTAGGGCAGTGTTCTGCAGCACTCAATTGTCATGCTTGAGAATATATGTATAATTTGTCTCTTTTGCAAAAACACTATTAGAGCGGCACACACGTTAATTTAGCAGAGATCTGTGTTTCAGGGAATACGGACTTCAGTACTTCACTAGATTCAAGCAAGCAACTCAGTCAAAATTAATGTTGCTAATATCAGTACAGTTTCCAATAACAGATTCCAACATCGACATTTTTTGTCATTCAATATGTAAGCTTTATAATTCTTTAGCCAGAGGTAAGTAAGAGCAAAATAATTCCTGATTTTTAAACACTCAAATGAAATTATTCAAATGTTGAAAAATCATCTAATAGGTAACATTTTGTGATTAATTTCCCTAAAAACCTGCAGCACCTACTTATTCGAATATGGTTTTGTATAACTTCAATAGTGTTAATTTAATTTTACGGTCAATTTTTACACGTCAACAAAGGAAACGATAAATAGACAAATTCTGCAATCGACCCGATGCAATAAGCAATGTGGAGATGATCTAATCGTTACGAGAAAAAACTAGCGGTTGCAAAAAGCATCGTTAACCACCTGGCTGAAAAGGTAACGCCTCCATGGATGTCACCATTCATCATAATTACAACAAAAACCGGAACAAAAACGTCAGACACAGTTTAAAGGATCATACAAGTCGCCGAAACAGAAAAAAAATGTATTATGTATTACAGCTGAACTAAATGTCAACTAAAAGTAATTGGGCTTGGAATACAAAAAGGAAACGGCGTTACAAACGATTCCAAAACTCAATATTACGAGTACCTACCTGTTACAAACCTAACACTAAATCATAACAGCTAAACAGCTGAATGGCCGCGAGCGGCATCAAATTACACCTACCGATCGCCATTAGTGTTATTATATTCCTTTATAATTTCGAGAATCAAAAGAAAATATCCAAATTTATGAGCGAATCCCAATGAATAAAGGAGCGGATCAAAGCGCCACAGAGAACGTATAAAAGGACTTTTTTAAAGAAAAAAACAATATAGATGGTTAGATAAAAGAAGCCACTATTCATAAAGCAGTCGACAGCGAACGAGGAACCCGCTGTTTTATCAAATATGAGATTATCCTTTACAAATTGGGAACTGTAGCTTTTGAAGGTGACAAATATTGTGACACCCGGCTGAACAAACATAGGGTGGAAAGGAAGGAAGTAAAAATATTAGGGTCATCTCTAGTCATGAGGCAACTCGACTAAAACCCAGTATAACTACTTTGCTAGTCTGAAAGCATGACTTTGGTGAACTTATATCGAGAACCCTAACAAAATATTTAATATGGAATAATTTGACTTGTTGAATAATTGATGAAAAATGTGTGACCACGTAACATTTCCGGCATCGAGTTTGCAGGAAAACTTCACGATTAAAGCGGTTTCGAGGCAAATATTAGTGTTTGCTGGCACAATACTAGATGTACGAACGGGACACGCACATACATAGAATGCTGGCAGACTTTTAACAAACACGCGGTTGTCGCTTTAACAAGAAGCCGGTAAAGCTTCAAAAGTTATGTGTCAAGAGTTGAGCATCGTCGCTCGGTCAAGTTGTTGCTGCAATAACTTAAAGTCCAATGCAAACTCTGGAGGAATTACGCTGTTTATGCGAATTGAGGCTTAGACCGAAAACCATTGGGCAATATTTTGGGTTCCATGACGGACGTTCTACAGCATGATGGATGCGGATGTCAAAAGACCAAATTTTGCAGTAGGTATACAAAATCTCGTTCTCCAACTTGAACTTAGAATTGACCCCTAAAACAAAGTCAAAACGACCTTACAAGACCTATGAGATTTCATTTGGAGCAATATAAAAGGACTAAAACTAACTAAACAGTCTTACACTAACTGTTGAGCTAAACTAAACTACACACATCAAAAGTGTCTAGGGATCAAGAACATTTTTAACTCTAAAAAAACTAATTTATTTAAATCAAATCTAATCTTCTGGATTGGTCTCCTACCTAATTCCCCATGCCTGTATCAATGACTTATCACCACATTTTGAATAAATTATGAATGAATTCAGTTTTTGTAAAATATATTCTTGATTGCAATCTTCTAAAATGTACTTGATTCCTAGACACTTTTGATGTGTGTAGTCAATTCATTAATCGGTTTAAATTTCATACCATTCTATACGATTAAAAATCATGTTTCTTTATTGTTTCGTTGTAACACTAAAGTGTCCGGAATAAATTCAGAGGCCTCCGCGTTTCTCCGATAAAAATAGAGAAGTATACTATTATATGTCTGACGAATCCATTGCCTTTCGTCAATGTTAAACGAGGAATAAATTTAAATCCGCTGAATATCTTTTTATGACAGCCTACAACCTCAAGGATCATTCATGGCGGTCGAAATAGTCGCGTCTAACGAAATACTAAAACGCAAATAAGATATAGAATGGTGCGATTCAAACAAAGCTATATTGATAACATGTCTATGCTTCACCCACTGTGGATAAGGAATTAACACGGATCGGCGACAATGTTTGCTTCTAACTGTAGTACGGTTAAGTGGACGTTAGGAGAGGCGAGTACAGTTAGTCAAATAAGCAAAGTGAAGTATTGTGACGTACTTATACTAATAATGCATTCATGGCGAACAAACGTGTGTGCGCATGAAGCGATGTCGCGCAGCAAGACGTTCGCGGTACTTAACACAAATTCGAAAATGCCGAATACAGCAGTACCTTTAATGTGCCTACATACTGTTGTATATGAATCTCCAGCTAACAACACATGTCTACTTACGTTCAGAATATTATTCGATTGTAGGTATCTTACTAACTAATATTATAAACGTGAAAGTTTGTATGTGTGGATGGATGTTTGTTACTCTTTCACGCGGTAAGTACTGGACGGATTTTGATGAAACTTGGCAGTATTGTAGCTTATAAACTAGAATAACATATAGGCTATAAGGTATTTTGGTAAAACAACGTTTGCCAGGTCAGCTAGTATAGATATATCAGTGTAGGTGGAATTTCAATTCAATTCAATTTCAATGTGCTAAGTATTATAAAAAACCAAATAGTAAGTGGTAAGTAAGCCAACCGAGCTAAGTAATCCAGTACTGCCCAACAGATTTAAGTACCAATGTACTATAGTACCATGTCTATAAAATATTACACACAAGCAAGCAGTGACATCTGTACTTAACTGAGAGAACTATAGTAATGGTCTCTCTGTCTGTCCCTCTGTTGAGACTAAATCCACTGCTATCAATAGATGGCGCTGGTGTTGCAAAAATAAATAAGGCAACATTGCTCATACTCAACCAAATGTTGACCAGTTTTATGAAATATAGTTAAAATTAAATTGCATATATCTTAAAGGTTCTTCAAGGGGTCGTATACATTAAATGCAATTTGAATTTAGGAAATCAAACGAGAAGGTATGTGTAGACTGTGTAGTAAAGTAATTTTGTTTAAATTCTACTATTGATACTTTGCTGATGACGGCTACTGGCTGGCGAGTTCTTGTTCTAGAATTGTTTTTTTTTTTAACTTGAACTGGAACTTTAATATTGGTAATTATAGGTTTTGTTCTTATTGTCTAACTAAATCATTGTTTTAAGTCAAATAGTAAAAAAGTAACTGTTGAAACATGGGACAAACAATGATGGTAAGCTGAAAGCTTATCATTGGTTAATTTTCGTGTTGTAATACCCATTTTAAACTTTTAATATAATTGTCTAACTAGTCTATCAAAAGATTTTTACTTAAATGAAATACTTGAGAACTTAACAAAGTGACAAATATAAATGTGAAAGTTTGGATGTTTAATACTTGTTCCCTAAAACTTCACTAATCAGATATCAATGAAACTTTACATGAATTATTTGGAATAACGCAAGGGCTATATTTTATCCCGAATATAGCACCTGAATAGGTATGCTATGGTATGGTAATATGCCCATTATACACCTAATATTGTCATAATTTCTAATGAGAAACAGGTTTCTCCTCTCTTTGATACAAAATAAAATTGAAAAAGAATCAAAGATAGAAAGAAGTCCATTAAAAAAATAGAAAGCAACAAATCATTACAAAGTGCAAGGGGTGAATCAAACCCACAAAATAATTACTGTATCCCAGGAGCAAGTGCTCTAAGGGCTTACTAAGCCAACATCCCTGCTCTTAGTGCCTTCCCTTGATTGTACAGATTCCATATTTTGTCATAATATGGAAAGTCAAGCCATAGCGAAATGAATAGATTCCAGGTTTACATGAGAAAGAAAGAACATCACACACACATTAATAAGGAGCAACTAAGAAAATTTATATAAAATAAGTAGATACCAATAATATTGCAAACATGAATAGAGGAAAACTTACTTTTCTTAGTGGAACTTTGAAGCATATGAACTGAGTTCCTTCAATAACTTCACCACACGCCTTATAAGGTATCCATCTGTAAATTTTGAAAATCATGGAATTACTTAGTAAAAATACTCCTGTATTTCCGAGTTGAGAATTAAATTCTTGCTTGTAAATAATGTGTCAATCAATGACATTTTAGTAATAATATATATTATATAATATACAAGCTGTCCCTTGCAAACATTTGTTTTGCCATATGAAGTCGCCTTTGGACCTTGTGTATTGGAAAAAATACAACTTTTAAACCTTCCCTGGACTTCGTGTAATTCAAGACTTTAATTAGCCAAATCGGTCCAGCCATTCTCAAGTTTTAGCGAGACTAACGAACATCAATTCATTTTCATATAATAGAGATAACAAATAATGCATTAATTTCCACCAAATTTGATTACCATAAAAACTTTGGTTCTAGTAATTTAATCTTAAAAGATAGATATATACAGCCGAGGACATTTTTTTGGATCCTTTCAAGAGGAATAATTATTTCATACAAATCTTTGCTATCTTCAATCGTTTTCGCAGCGCACGCAACGTCACATTTTCAAAATTCACAACGTTGCTCCTAATAGTTGCAGCGTGATATTATATAGCCTAAAGCCTTCCTCGATAAATGGTCTATTCAACACAAAAATTCAATTCGAACTAGTAGTTCCTGAGATTAGCGCGTTCAAACAAACAATCTCTTCAGCTTTATAATATTAGTATAGATAAAATAACATTGGTGTCAATTGATAAAATGCATTGTTTTCATGATTACCTCTCTGGTATACTAGGCGCCATTGTCAGTGAAGGTTCTTCAAGGGGTCGTGTACATTAAATGCAATTTGCATTTACGAAATCAAGCGAGAAGGTATATGTAGACTGTGTAGTAAAAAAGTAAATTTTGTTTAAATTCTACTATTGATACTTTGCTGATGACGGCGACTGGCTGACTTCTTATTCTTGAACTTGATTTTTTTTTTTTTTTTTTTGGTTGGTTCGTATGAAGTCGGTTTTTAAATTTGTCCCTATCTGGGCTAGGCACAGACAATATATCCATACAACCAAAAAATAAAATTATTTTCTTTTTATCTTACTCCTTAATCTTACTTAACCCATACGGTTCAATTTACTCTCGGGCCTATATCTAAAGCTTAATATAACCAAATTTAATAGAAACTTAACGAAAAACTTCTGATTCTTGCTTTCCTCGAAGAAGAAAGAAAACAATATTATCTAAGACATGCTTGACAAATACGCCAACATGCCAACAGCCCAAGCTCAAATGTATTATAAAAAAAACCTAACCTCAAAAGTTGCTCAAAAGAGAAAAATGGAGAGAAACGGTAGACGAAAATAAACAAACAATTCAAGCCTCAGGCTCCTAGCCATTTAATGAAATCAGATAAGCGTTCAGTAAACTCGTAACGTAAATTAGGTACTGCTGGGCTTCCAAAACTTTGATAATTTAATAATAACATTCGTTTCACGGTTATGTTTTGTAATGTCAATCGGTTGCTTTAGCAACAAAACAATGAAAAGAAAAACGAATTGTTTGATCGAAGAATACAGGGAAGTTGCAAACGGCAAAAAGCGGGCTACTTTTGAAACGATTACGGAAAGAAATAAAAGCAATATGTACAAGAATTCAGTGTGGTACAATTCACTGTTGAGTGCTGAAAAAACATGTTTGAAAGCTGATCAAATTAAAAAGATTCATTACAAATTCAAGGATGATAAAGAAATGGTTGAAGAGTATAACATAGACACTAAGGTATTACTTAGACGGGCTTGGAAAGTTAAAGGATGTATAGGAGGTGAAGGCAAGTGGTTTGTGGAACTTGGGGACCCAATACCAGATGCAACGCCACAGATAGATGCTGTGGATATAACAGAGAGTAAAGATCAGGTTAGTATGAAATTTAATATTGTAAATAACTCAGTCACCATTAGAAAAGCATAAGTAAAGAAATCCACCATATCCTTTGCAAACCTGACTTTACTACCAAACCCTTTAAGTTCCTTCAAGTCATCCTCTGTTTCCCCTTGCTATTTCAATAATTATTCCTTTGTGACTTTTTCCTTTGACATATTACTGTGATCTACACTATTGATGTAATATTACATTATTTCCCATAGCCCATGCTCAGTCGAAGAAACACCAGGGTGAACCTGGAATGGCGCATCAGAAACTTACCGTACCCTATAGAGACATATTCAATTAGTGCCAACAATGATGATAGATGTATTGTTATAAGAACTACTAACAAAAAATACTTCAAAAAATTGAATGTACCAGAATTGGACCGACTGAACCTCCCCATTGAACAGGCCAACATACAATCTTCTCATAAATTCAATACACTTATTGTAGCGGTGAGTACAAATCAGTGATGAGTGTCTTATTTATTTCCTTAAACCAGGGTTTCTCAAACTTATTGCTCTTCATACCCTTGTATAAGTTCTCAATCAATTGCGGATCCCTAACCTTAAATAAATAAACTGCCTGTAAAGGAAATATGGTTTTAATTTGAAATAGAGTTAACAAATACAGTATCAAAAGGAAAAAATATATTAATATCCCATTGGTCTTGTTCCCTGTCACAAATTGAATAAATTTGAAGAGTGATTTTATACAGCTAAAATCTTAATTCTGATACAGCAACAAGTTTTTTGCCTTAGTAATTGAGCATGTTTGACAGCCAACCAGCCACCATTCTCTAAATCTTTCTGTGAACCCCCAAACAGCCTAGAGGGAGCCTGTAGGTGAACCCAATTTTGAGAAACCCTGCCATGAACCAATGCGAGAAGTAATGTGAATTTCTTTATTTCACAGTACAAAAAGCCTCAACTCTTACTGAACATGGAAAAAGATTGGTATGAAGAACTGCAAGATGTGAAGCCAGTTAAAGACATTCCGAATGAATGCAAAGCACAGTAAAATTAGGAAAATGGAAGTGGTGTTTCCCAACAAGTTTCTGTAACAGTTCCTGAAGGAAAATTTTACACTTTTGTTATTTAACTGATAGAAATACTATGGGAATAAACAGCTACTTCATGTTTCCTTAGACATGGATTGTAAACTATTGGTTATCTCATCAAATTCTGTGTCTCAGTGGTGCCACTCTCAACTGTGATGTTACAGTCATTGAATGATAACATCCCTGAGACAATCAAGTCAAACTGAGCAGACATTGTGTTGATAGTACAGTAACAGAAGTGGTGTTTGCATCACAAATATTATTTGTTCTTAAGTTATAGAATAAAAGAAATGTATTTTTTGTAGTATTTTTATTATTACTTAACCTATGTGTACAACTTAATCATCATCATCCATTGCCATTGCTTTGGCTTGTTCCATGAGTTCCTTTTCGTCCATTTCTTTGTCAAGTAAGCCTCTAGCTTGTAAATATTCACCATACTGTTTTGGTATACCCATAAAAGTCTTTATCTTCGCTCGCAGCTGTTTCCATGTTTCTTGATAGTAGTTCTTCTTGTCTTTTACCATAGCTTTATAATCATGACCATATTTGTCTAACAGGTAGGTGATGAATTCTACTTGGCTGTTGGGTAACCTGAAAATATAAATACATAGGTAAACATAAAATTATGAACAGGCTCAAGGAGCGGCTTCATTTCAGTTTATATAGAAATTTAAATCCTATACCAATGTTTTGAGAGTTGAAATTACTTTGACCTGAAAGAGAATGAGTTAATTGATTGCAGACAATATTCTCATATTCATTCATTTATACAGAATGATTGAACTCCATACAACATTGCGTCATTATAGGTCTGATAGTAGGTACATTTTCAAAACCTTTTTTTTAACCTGTTCTTTTATGAATAACGTTAAGAGTTAGAGGAGGTTAGACCATCAAAAACAAATTGTTGAACAGTTATCTCTTTGTATTTTTTATCAAGATTCTAAACCCTTTCAAACTCTGGTTGAAGTGCTGAAAATTGCCAGCAGCAAATGTGACTCTTGGCGTCCCAAAGTTTAAAGAGTGTTACATGGTGTGGTTTTAAGTTATTATTTTACAGATTTTGCATGCATTTTTAATTAATTAAGTCACATATGTGTGTTTCTACACTTGAAGGGTTAACTTTGGATTTCTTGATTATGATGGAAAGTTTGACAAAGATATTGAAAGAAGAGTGAGTGCGGGTAATAAGGTTAACGGTGCCCTTCGCAGTGTTATGGAGAGCCAATTCATGTCGA
>SJJU01072171.1:0-57224 GCA_012932125.1 Conopomorpha cramerella
ATTTTATCATCTGTCCCTTACGGCGTAGCAGTGTATTGTATGTACTTCTGGATACAAACTGTCACTTTTACTACCCAAATGACAGTTTGGATCCAGAAGTACGTCCAACTTCCATACATATCGCTTAGAAAGAAAAAGACTAAGGGTGCTACGTGGTTTGCCTTCTTTTTTTTTTAATCACTATGAACAAGCGTTTGACCACCATCCTGCCTGATGTTAAGCAGCGATATGGTCTACGATGGAGCACACTTGTTCAGTTGGTACCTATTCACCCGCGACTTGAAGACCTTCAAACTATGCTGCGCAGGAAACACAGACTCCGGCAAGTCGTTCCACATCTAGTTGTGTTTGGTCTGAGGTTTTATTCAATATCTTATTTGACAAACACATGAAACAAATAATAAGCCGTCTTTTGACGGTGAATAGAATACATGTGTCACCACTCAAGCTCAACTTTTCCCATCGTGGAGGTCGTAAGAAGCGACCGAGGAAACTCTCCAGAGAACGGACAGCAGGGTTTTCTGTGAGTTAAACCACAACTCCACTGCGATCGCCAACCCGCCTGCCAAGCGTGGTGATATTGGTTGGCATTTCGCCCCAAATGATCACGAAAATCATTGAGGGAGGCCCTTGTCCAGCAGTGGACATCATGTTGACATTGAAAAAAGAAGCTGTAATGAAACAAAAAGATTCACAAACGTGCAAAATGAATAATTTTACTTTTGAAATGATTCTAAATAAATCGGTTTTGAACATCTATATGGTAAGATACTCGTAGTATGCCAAAGGTACCTATCATAAGCATATAGGCAACATTGTAGATTTTATCAAAGACACAATCTGAAGGGCCTCAATTCTTTATCGATCGGAGGTCAGCTGTCCGGAGTTTGCGGCGTTGGCGGCGATGACAAGGTGCAAAACCGCACAAGTGCATTTACCGATCTACATACCTAAGGGTGTGTTTGGATGGCATTACGTTATTATTTAATATGAGTCGATTCCTTGGCCCCTGAATCAGTTTACGGACCAGTAATACTGGGATTTTTTTTTTACGTGGGGGAAACTTGTTATTTTTCATTTTGTTGTTTAATTGCTGCATTCACAAAAGATGTAACTACATAATGTGTTGCATGAATAAATTACTTTTCTTTCTTTCTTTCAATCCTGCGTGTCTCGAGCAGGCCTCAGGACCCGCCCAGACGATCTGTCCGGTACTCGGACTCCGGCTCGGGGCAGACGGTGGCGGGTCTGCCCCAGCGACCTCCATCGCCGACGGCGGTTATCAGGTCATAGGGTAACCGTCGCCCTTCTTGGGGCCGTACAAGCAGGTGCCGGGGCCCCCACTCCGACACCCACGACCCCAAGGACCCCTTTTAGAACGCCTTATACGCCAGGCAGGGTATACCGCAGTCTTATTCTTGTCTAAACGCCCGGAACTACAAAACTGGGAAAACCTAACGTAACTGTACTTATTGTTTTTTTTTTCACCGTGTTAATTATAAACAGTAGCTGTTATTTTTGTATGTTGTTGTTGATATTTTGTTTTTATTTGGTATAATGTTACTAGCTGATCAGGAAAATGTTGTTATTATAATTGTTATAACAGTGTTTTTCTATGTATTTTACATATAAACCTAGGAAAGTTGGGGGACAATAATTTCTCTCTGTAATCTACTAAAGAAATAAACATCCGTTGCTTAGTTCTAAAGATCTAAGCACACATAGGCACAGACAGCGGGATTATTGGCTGATTAATAGTTCTTATGTAGTGTTGTAAAATAATTATATAATTTAGCTATACTAACGACTTCGGTTGCATTTACATACATAAAACGGCGTAGAAAATACGTCATTCTGTACGCTCCCTTATGGCACTAGTACATTAGTAGGTGCCAAGCAGGTGCTAAATGTATATTATACGAGTTTTGACTTAATTTACGAGGTTTGTAAAGTTTAATTGAACTGGAATGGTTATTTTGTCCAGTTGTTGTAATAAATTACCGTTTTATTTACTTAGAAGGATGCAAAAGTACGTACTAATAGCGAATGACCTGTGCAATAAATAAATAACATTTATTACCCGCCGTATTCCAAATCTATTGCCTTATAGTGTGTTTATGTTAGTATATTCGACACTTTTAATCAACTATGAGTTGAGGGGTGAAGGAGATTGCGTCCAATGTGGCACGGGCGAGGCCCTCGCCTCCTCCAATGATATCCATGATCATTTAGGAGGAAATAACCATATTCGCCAAGCTTGGAAGGCTCATAAAATATGTATGCATTGCAATGCAGCGCATATATATATATATATATATTTCTTCTTATTTCTATACCGTCTTTAGTTTAATAACTATGTGGGATCCAAGACAGAAGGCTAGGCCGCCCCGGGATCTAGCCCAGTCGTCACTGATTGAGCTCTTGTCTATTCTGGATGCCGCTGTAGATCCTGGCTCTAACAGGAATCACAGTGGTGGGAAATTGGGTGGGAATATCCCGGAAAAAAAAGCTTGGAAGGTTGTCGATCGCAGTGGTGTTGTGTAACTCACAGAGAGGGATGCTGTCCGTCCTCTGGAGAGTACTCTTGATCGCCTCTTACATCACTAATAAGTATTTTACAATTACACACACATTCATGAAGGCATTCATCCCATTTTATGTAGCTAAAGCTTTATGGAATTGATATCAAATTCAGACAACGAAATATACTTACTTAAATACATTTTTTTAAAATAAATACTTAAGTAAACAAAACACCTAGATACATACAACAAGTATTTAAAAGCTCATCACGGTGAGGAGACCGCATACTATGGTGTTTCTTAACGAAAAAAAGATCCACCACCTAATGACCAAGAAACGTCCGAAATGTATGTACTAAATATCTTATTAAGTTCATCACCAGAATCGGCGGGGGTAATGGACCCCATGATTCTACAGTGTATAGGCAAACATGCTGACCACTAACGAGATCAACGGGCCCGTCTAATTTGATGGTTGTCAACGACAACAACATCAATGACTCATTCATAATAATATTGTACAGGGTGGGGCTTGCAACAGGGGCGAAAACTTTGATGACAGTCGTTTAAAGTTATTATTATTGATATCCCAGTAGTGTTGCAAGTTCAATTTTCTTTTCTGACTTTAAAACTAATTTCTATTACTACACAAAGAACAAGAAAAATTGGTTGAAAAAAGGAAGCAATGGAAGAACGAAAGGTACCTTTCTTTTCAAAACGCTCTTCACTCACATTTAGTTGACATCACGACGACACCGAAGTGTTAGTTCCATTGATTATGGCTATTCACGTTCAGCTTTAAAAACTCAATTTATTACGAAACAATGTACTTTGAACTATCCGGACAACAGCAGAATAACTTAAAGGGGTCGAAATAAAATACACTTGAATTTTTTGTTCAGGTTACAGGCCCCAAACAGATTAACTTAAAGAAGTCGAAATAATCTGCACTTGTATTTTACGCTCATGTTACAGGCCCCAAACAGACTAACTTAAAAGGGTCGAAATAATTTACACTTGAATTTTTTGCTCAGGTAGTACTGTGAAGTCTAACTTAAAGGGGTCTTTTCGCTAATGTTACCGGTGCCACCCTGTGTATGTATTTATGTTATGTAATTGTTTACCGTCTACCTTTCGAACGTCATCGTGTTGATCCAAGAACTAACCGCGACCTTCATATTTGATCAATTTTGTTATATAATGGTTTGTACTTATTTTATCTGTAAGTACAATCTTATTTTTATTCTTAATGTTTTGACCTTGGAGGTGTTAAATTGGTAACTGACGTAAAAATTGATCATGGTTAATCGGACTTGAGTGATAGGTGGTCGGAAGTGGTATCCTGCTATGAAATAATTCCGAGATTCTCTGCTTAGTCTGTCAAGGCTCATTCTATTCTGAAAGAAAAATTATTTCATATGTAACGCTTGGGGTACATTTGTCTCTTACTGTATTTTCCCTTCCCCTGGGAACTTCGGTATAAAATATAACCTGTGTAACCCAAGGATAATTTAGCATTCTGAATTTGAATTATAGATGACTGTGTAGCAGTTTTGCGCGAAGTCGTACATACAAAAGTGCCGATCTTTCCTCGTGACAATATGATCTTATATATGAATAAATATATCGGAACATTTTTACATACCTGACCCCAGACTAGGATACCGTGTTTGTACAATGCGTGTCAGAGTCTGATATACTTACTTATATATTTTTGTATTCATAGATAAATAAATCCCCACGCACCCAGACGCACTCAACATTTGCCTCAGCTCATCACGAAAGTATTATGACCGCGACGGGAATCGAACCCGCGACTGTCGTCCTCGTCGTCCGATGTAGAACAGATGTCCTGACCTCTAGTCTATTTCGGCCGTCTGTAGATACTTATCTGAAGATAACTCTATCGATATCACTATCTATGATAAATTCAATGCTTTATATTCATTGAATTACCACGACTACGTTGCAGATAATTAACATTTTATTGTCATTTGATATTTATATATTGACACCTACCGGTATTGCAAGATGGTGGAATGGTGTCAACTTATCTAAATATACCTTTTGTTTAAGTAGGTATAAAATTGACATACGTAGATAACAGGGTCTGTAGCTTAGTTGGCAGTTGGCCTTGACTTTTTTGGATGTTGTGGCTTTGGCTTTTCCGGGGGACCCCCGGTAATATCGTAATCACAATGAGGTTTTAATGTCTTTACGTGGCAGGGTTCATAGAAACTCGAACATTACCAATATTCCTGCCCGCGAAACGTTCTCGGACCGTATTATCCGTGTAGCCGTATTAAGTAGGTTTGTACAGACCGGCTGTCTCTTTGAAAGCTTATGAATACCAGGGAATATTATCGTAAAATAAATTATCGTGAAAAAACCCGAGGGTGAAACCCGAAAGATGTGTGAACCCTTTAAACATAACGAGCTCTCCACCGCACGTTGAAATTAGCTTGTTGATCTTTGGACATTTGCCTCTGAATCATCATCATCATCAGCCCATACTTGTCCACTGCTGGAATAAGCCTCTCCAATTGCACGCCACTGTGATCTGTGATTCCGTCTCTACATACGTTGCTTTTAATTTGAAGCCGTGGTTTTTAAACATACTTAAGTTATAGCGAGCTGTGATTGGAATATCATAAAAACTTGTACTTTATTTACTGGACACTTTTTTTATTAACAATCAAACTGACGATGATACAAAAAAAATGTAGCCATTCGTTCTTGACAAGTGCGTTTTGATCGTAAAAAAATCCACAAACAACACAATATGTTTTAAGATACATGTGTGGAAATTGGTCTAGTTTAACAAATCAAACTTTCATTTATTCATGATTTGGATTTCAAACATTTACTGAGTAACGTAGTTAAATCATCGTCTAAAGAAATTCCCGTGCTATCTCATTCTGATGTTTACTTGGTGAAAGGAACAAAGCTACAGTACAAAGTGAACTAATAATAAATACGTTTTGTAGTAAGGCCATTAATGTTTATTTACAAACCTTGAACTTGAATTCACACCGGTGTTGGTGACCGGTTCTTTTCAATAGGAAAGATTATCGACTTCGTACAATTTGCATAATATATATCGTACATTATGTTGTTCGAAGAATTTCTATGTAACATTAAGTAAATATGTATGATTCACCTATTTTGTTGAGATATTCCAATAAGACTTTTTTTCTTATTAATGTTCATTTATAAAAAACTTATTTCTAAATATTGGTGGACATAGTTCTGGTGAAATATTAAAGATTTGTGACACAACGTATTAAAAATGGTGGTCAAATTACTTTTCGACCTAAGTATTCCACCATATTATGTAAAAGATCTATGTGGAAACACGTAGGTAAGTTTCTTAAAAATGTTGTTTTTCCTAAGTACTAATTCCAAATGAGATTATTTGTATAAGGTATGTGAAATTTGGGTGTTGAGTTAGCTACTTCTTGTTACTGCCAAAGAATAATTTGTTCTGTAACTGGAGCTGTATATACATGGATGGAGCTGGGCCCTCACTTCACGCTATATAAATGTCTTTCGTTAATCGACTTTTATCCATTCTCGCCATACATAGGTAATTACGATACAATATTTACTTTAAAATTTATTGTATTTTTTTAACAGACTGTTGATTTCATTATTAGTTCTGTGCTCCGAACGAGCAATATTCCAGACATTGCTCGTTTCTAAAGTGAAATGATTTTTCCTCTGGCGCTCTTCTCTAGTGAACATACTCGATATCCTCGCGATAAATGGTTTTAACAGACAGATGAAGAAATAATACTTTGCAAGATCCTTTGTTTTCCGTTTTAGGTACCCATTAAAATTATGTTTGATTTTGGACAATATAATAGGTCTTATAAAAGTATGTTTATAGAGAATGATAAAATATGCGATTATACATTGAGGAATATTTCGTCAGCCATTCCAATTGAACATAAAAATCTATGTTCTTTTGCCGAAAAAATAGTACAACTAAAAAAAGTAGTACACTCTGCCACTATTAATAAAACATTTATTGATTACGTTAAAATAATGGCTATTTTCCAAAACGACATCATGTAATAAGTAAGTAAATGTCACTTTCGGGAAACCGGGTGTACTTAGTTGTCGATGTAACTACTCAGAGTATGAAATTAAGGAAATTCCTAAGTTTGCTCACAAATATAACCAGTTAATTGAGGAAATCACAAACACGTGCTTTAAATAAATCATTATAAATTATAATATTTAACCATAACTTTACACTTGTTACGTGGTGAATCATAAAATTAAGTTAAATCAATGGCAATGTTGAGGCATCTTTTCGATTTGAATTTCATTAATTTTCAACTGACTTCGAATAAAATGTGGTTCTTAATTCGCTTGTATGTTTTGTTTGTTTTTTACTCCGCAAAATATGAATGGATCTTGTTACGTTATATACGTTCTGATTCTGAGACAGTATCGTGGAAATTTTAGCTAAATACGTTCGTGCTTTGGAAAATTCTTTAGTTTCTGATTGAAGTTGGTATTTCATTCATAAAAAATATAATTAGTCAGGTTCAGTTATATCCACCTCTATTAGGCGTGCGTAACCCCTCCTACAGGAATATTTATAAAAAATATTTGCAATGACGTTTGAACGATTTTAAAGTTCAAACAGTTAGCTGGAGTTACTGACACAAAAATATTTATTCGTACATTTCTTTGATTATTATTGTTCTTTTCTCACGCAACAATGACGTCAAAACTAAAGGCGCGAACAAAAGCTGATACTTTGTCAGCACATAAATGTCGGAAAATTAACATGAAACTTGAAACAATGAACTTACATCAAACCTTCAATGAATTATTTCATACCTTCACGACAGCACCCGTCATATTTTTTTTGTCGACAAGACGCTACGTATACGAAGTGGTTTCAAACTTCTGTTTAGTAAGCAGAAGTTAAAAGAGACAGAAAAAAGAGATGTATGAAAATAGTGAACATTTTGAGTGTCTATGTTGTAAGTTTAAAGCGTTTTCACAATGAAGTAACACAAGTTACAAAATACAGACTCTCATGTCACAAGCTATCGCTTTTATAACATTCGTAGTATATGTATAATACTTGAATATAATATCAAAACAAAATATTACGTAGCAAATACTAGTATGTGGCAATTATATGGATTTACGTCAAATGGGATAAGTTTCTATCTTTTACGTCAAAGAGTTTCATGTTACAACGATAAATACATAACAACCGATATCGTAGCC
Source organism: Conopomorpha cramerella (assembly GCA_012932125.1). NCBI lineage: Eukaryota > Metazoa > Arthropoda > Insecta > Lepidoptera > Gracillariidae > Conopomorpha > Conopomorpha cramerella. Next base: position 7,776 of record SJJU01072171.1, read on the forward strand.
TTACCTTACTCACAGTTTGTACTTATTATGTTTATTATTGTTTATAAGCTATTTAAATAACAATTCATTGCTGTTCGTTAGTCTCGATAAAACTCGAGAACGGCTGGACCGATTTGACTAATTTTGATTTTGAATAATTCTTCACGATATTAATTTAATAATCAAGTTTTTTCTAGCTCATTACGGAAAACCTCAATATAAATCTGTGACTGCGAGCCTGTTCAATTTATTTAGTATTATTCTAGTGCAGATAGATAGGCAAACACAGGGTACTTGCATCCTGTCGGGTATTAAAATGCGTCTAACTACTAACTGTGAGGTTTATTATGGAGCTGGCTTATTAGGTACCTAAATGTTACCAGCTAAATCACGCGAGAATACACCATTTCAATCTCGCGAATAAATTCCACAAATTCAAACTACTAACCCCACGGTGACGACTCGCACTATATTCCCTATGGCATCCGGAACAGTCTGAGCTAGGACATCGAAAAATGTACTGCCATCAAACCAATTCCTGTCCACATCTAGGACTAAGTTGTAAACTCATTATTTATTTATTTAATACTTTATTGTACTAGTACAATGAGTGGACTTAATACTAAATTCCCTGTATTCTCTACCAGTCAACCTCACAACTTGGGAGAACATAAGTGCGGGTCAGTATTATTTTATAGTATTATTAAAAAGTACAAAACTCATGACTCACATACATCGAACACGTATGTTTATGGAGAGCGGTTACCCTTCTGTTTCCAAGGTCAATCCGTAATGTAAGTCAATCATCCCCGGTTTTCTTACCCTTAGGGTTGTAGTTTTTTTTTCCAAATTTATGTAGGATCAATTTCCGGGTATACCCTTTACATTAAAAAAAGAATTTTCAAAATCGGACTACTCTGTAAAAAGTTATGCGTGATCATAGATAAAAAAAATAAATACGCGTCGACTTGAGTACCACCTCCGTTTTTTCATCGGTCAATTTAAATATAAATTTAATTAGACATAATTTTTTAAACGGAAATGATTTACAAGCTCATACCACATGCAAGCGACAAAACAAAAAACTACCTACCTGTAACCACATGTAATATAAAGCCATTTACTTCCTATGCGATAAGTTTAAAAGAGTAGTACTGAGCTGTTCTCTCGTCGAGTACGCAAACGATTAAAGCTCAGGTTACTGACGCCGGTAGACAAGGCAAATGCGAATGCATTTACTAAATAGATATTATGTATATGCGTACAAAACTACTACAAAAACGATAAATTATCCATTAACAAGGTTATGTTTAATGGGACCACTTTATAACATACAGGTTATTTACTATAGCACTACAAAGATCTATATATCTATACATTTATGATCTAATCCGACTGCAGGCTGACTTTTCAGAACATGTCTACCAATTCTGTTGTATTTTTTTTGTTGTATGTGGTTAAAAGCTGTACATGTAGCTACTCGACTCATATTCAAAAGTTTATCATCACTACATAGTATCATCCGTGTGGTACGGCGAATAGAATACATGTGTTACCATCCCAGGCCAGCCTTTCCCGTTTTGGGGGTTGCAAGAATAAAACCGAAGGAACTCTCCAGAGGTCGGGCAGCAGCGTTCTCTGTGAGTTAAACCACAACACCACTCGTTCGCCAACCCACCTGCCAAGCGTGGTTTTTCACATTTCCCCCCGAATCATGGAAATTATAGGGGAAGGCCCTTGTCCTGCAGTGGACTCCATGTGGCTGGTGATGTGCTGATGATGATGATATATACATATAGCAGGGCAACAGTTCGTATGCATTTTTCTCTCGTGCGAAGCCGTGGCGGTCCGCTAGTTAATCATAATTCGCACATACTGACGATAAAAATACAGCCGTCAGCCATCTTGCACTCACATAATTTTGATCTTAATAACGACCCAACGGATTGTCAGACCAAAAACGTGGCATGGCAGACATGGCCTCCTTACTATGTTCAAAACGTGGGTTATCTTAAGTCATCGCATGTTCGAGTTAAACAAAATTTTGTATTAGATTACTTTGTCTTTGAGCGTCTGTGGTCCAGTTGGTCGGATCCTTGACTTGTAACCGGGAGGTCCCGGGTTCGGCTACTGGACGTGTACCAATGGGACTCTTTTTCAGAGCCTATGTACGCAACGCAACGCTCGTACGGTGAAGGACAACATCGTGATGAACCCGCACACCACAAGGTGTGTGAACCCTATAACGGCGATGGGCTCACTCCCTGTCACGTTGGGTTAAATACGCTTGGTGAACCGTATTTGCTTTAGCAAGTGCCTCTGCCTACCCCTCTTTGGGATTAAAGGCGTGAAGATTACCTTTATTTTGATTTCGCCATCATAGTGTACGAGTGTAAGCATAAAATTACCTCACATCACAGACGACTACCAACCCTTAGCATGTTTGTTAAAAGAGTAATATTTATTGTTTTAAAAAAAATTTAAAGCTTACAGCTATTTATGTAAACTTCGCGGATGAAAGAACAATGTTCCACTAAAATACCTAGAAGCTAATCCATTCCAATCGACGCGTGATGAGAGATTGCAGAATGTAACCCTGGCCTTCACCTTCAAATTAACAATCGCAAATAATTGTCATTATGGATGGCACTCGCCTTGTAAAAAGTAAACTGTATTTTAATTAATTTTTCATAGTTTGTAATTGATCGGTGACATACCGTCACAAGAAGGTATTGTTTTAAAACATTATTCGTCTCTTAATAAGTACCTAATGGTATACTACATTTTCCCATTGAAATGGTTTCGAAATAATAATGGATGGTAGGAAACAATTATCGTCTAGGCGTGGAAAGGTGAAGATATTTCATATTTTATCATATTCATCTTAGTGAATGACCTGGAGTCTAGGACTGCGGCGACGTTAATTGTATTTAAAAGTAAGTATTTATACATACATACCCAGCTTTGGGATTAAAAATCGTGAAATGTTATAAATGAATACAAAATAAAATGTAGATTTCACTTAATTACCGGCACTAAACCAACGCACACGTGGCGGTACGACATCGGTGGACTCCGAGCTCAAGTGCGTGCGGCGAAGACGGCAGCGCACAATATAGGGTCATGGAAGGAGATCTGTAAGGCCCTATGTACCTAGGGGGATATGCTAAGACCTGAGTAAGTAACTAACTACTTGCTAAGGAAATGCCCACGACAAGCGTATTTAACCTAACGTGAGTCCATCGCCGTGACCGTGTGTAAAATGTCACGGGATAATCATACTACATATATGGTAAACTACAAATAGGTACTCTGTAAACAAATCCCCGAAATCGATCTTCCACAATTTCTGAGACAAAACGTGTATTATATTTGGTAAATTGAAAAATGGGTAAGCAACACGCGGTAAAATGTATAACGTATTTTCTCTCACAGGGCCGAAGATTACGATTTTTTGACGTGAAATGTGACAGATCAATCCTTTAGCAAGGGCTGTGTTCCATGGGGTCGTTCTGTCCCACTAGTTCCATTGATGGGTATACCCTCTGGTGCTATGAATTGTTAAAGTAAAAAATAAATTAAAAAAATAAATAAATAAAGTGGCACTACTTTTCGAGTTACAGTAACCATAAGGAACTTTATGAACGTTTCCAAGTTCTGATTCAGTGAACATTGTGATAATGTTTTACAAATAAAAACATTCATATAACGAATACATATAAAATTAAACAAAAGAAGTTCAAAATTGTAGTAACATTAATGTGTATGTACTATAAATAATTAGTGAACGTTCTTAACGAACTTGAACTTTTCAAAGAGAATCCTTCTTTGATTTCCAATGCCAATCCGAAATGTAATTATTTATTCAAACTGTAGCGAATGTGAAAAGCAGAACTTTTTTAACAATAAATAAATTACTTCGCAGGGTAATAACATTGTAATTAATGACTCACTTAGTTATTATTATATTGACTGTTGTTTTTTGTAATGATCACGGGTCTTTGACGAATATAATTGTTCAATTCAAGTTCAATAATACAGACAACAAATATTTCTAACCAAAGAATGTTCCTTTTCTTTCGAAAGGGAAATCCCATTCGTATGTTTAACCCAACGTGCCTGTCACGCTTAATACGCTTGGTGAACTGTGGGCATTTGCTTAGAAAAGCTTAGCTCTGCCTACCCCGCTTTTTTGGGATTAAAAGTGTGCGTGAAGTTAATTTTTTTAAACTGTTTTTAGTAGCTGATGACAGAGGTTGTTCTACAGAGAGATCGAGGTCCCTGCTCGGAACGTGAGGCCATATTATGTTATTCATTATGTTTGTAGCTTGTATGTACTTGTACCTCATATTTATTGACATACACTGTTCTAATAAGCCATGTTCAAGATAAATGTGCAAAAAAAAAATTTAATAGAGTCTCCCACTCCCTATCTCTAACTAAGATGGTTGCCCACCATCTTGTCACCAGTCTGATTCCTATTCATGTATTCTTAATTGTTAACACTTAAGCTGATAAAATGTAATGTCCTAGTGACAGGTCTTCAACGAAATATGCATATTTATTACACACATGTTCACCGCAATTGTAATTTCTAGTATATTTCTTTTTTCTGTCCAATAAAGAAAATGAAATAAAAAAATAAATATCTAATATATAAAATTTCCATGTCACAATGTTAGTTACCGTACTCCTCCGAAACGGCTTTACCGATTTTTACCAAATGTTATATGCCTATTCAGTAGGTCTGAGAATCGTCTACTATATTTTTTTTGCATATACCAGTTGTATTTCTCCCAATACATAGGGTACAAAGGCAACTTATTACGGGAAAACAAATAAATGTTTGCCAGGACAGCTAGAATAATATAATAATAATTTCGCAAGAAAAAAACAGAAATTGTAACTATTTTTATAACAAATACGGTAGCTATAGTTTTCAATTCATATGTCTCGTGCGAAATTCCCACATGTTACCGCCGTACAAGGACGTGGTACTGTTAAAATGATTATATGCACTTGTCGAAATAACAAGGCCGATAGGAGGTGTTGTTCGAGGTTAACAGACTTGTTAAATTTCAATTGGCCACAACCTTTTGTCTATAATAGTCGTGGAAGTTTCATAGTTCAAAATAAACCTAACTACAATCAAGTCTTACTATCTGATGCTTATCTGTATCATCATCAGCATTGATTCCCAAAAATAGAAGTCGACGCCCGGCATGGATTAGTGCTCAAGGCGTCATGGTGTCAATGGTGTCAGGACGACGGTCGCAGATTCGATTCTCGATGCGCGAGCATGATGCGTGCATGATGATGACAGTAATAAGCTGAAGCTATGTGTGTCCCAGACGTGTTTCACTTATATATGCATTTCTAGTATTTTAAACATATTCAGTCTCATAGGAGGTATAAGGTATCCTGATCCCAATCAGCAGATAGCAGAGATAATTTGAAATGTACGGGGTATTTTTTAAAATTATACTCTATTCATTTTGAACTTGAAAACAAATAAATAAAAAAAACTTTGTTTTTTATTTAAAAATTTAAAAAATCGTTTATTATCAAACACACTTTTACTCTTTTGTTTTCATTGTGGAGAAATCCATCATGGACACGCCGCCGCTGTCGGACTTAGACAACGGCAAGTAAATGTGACACGAAATACTCACGGTGACCTCTTTTACTAAGGGTCCACAGAACAGACTGAGGCAGTACATCCAAGGGTGACTTCCGACCACCTAATCGATACCCTGCCCTACGCCTTCTTATAAAAGTAGGGAGGGCTAGCTGAGATAATAATACCCAAAGTAGCATAATTTACCCCAAGGTGGTTACAGTTTCTTCGCGGTTCTTCTAGGCAGTAAAAGAAATTAATTCGAACCGGGGACTTTTGTTTTTAAAATCATAAATGACTTTTATCAAGCTTTGTGTCATACTACTGTACTAGCACTTAGAACGATGAACAAATTACAACATTTCACAGTGTTCACAAACCTTTTGATAGCGCGACGGTACTAAATTGGAATTTAAAGTGGCTGCTTAGCAGACACCTGATTTCATGACCTAAGAGTATGCACCGATGATTACTTGTTCATATAAACATAATAAACAATATGCGTAAATAAAACAGTTTCGAATGGGCACTCCACTGTACCAGATTTAACTTTTTTTTTCCGAGAATACGGACGTAATATTTATTTGATATCATGATTTTATAAATGAATGAATGTGATTAGTAGCATTTAAAAAAACAGTAGTCATAATTATATGTATAGACAGCTTAATCAACACAAAAAAAAACACCTAAACCAAAAATTACACATATCACCTTCATCCCTTTGCGTCTTAAATCTAAATGTAAGTATAAAAGGAAAATCTGACTGACTGACATATCAACGCACAGCCCAATCGGCTAACGTTAGGAACTTGACATTTGGAACGGACTGCTTAGATACCGTAGGGGTGCACTAAGAAAGGAATTCCAGGAATTCCCACGGGAACGGGAATTAACGGGAAAATACTGTTGTATGAAAAATCTAAACCGCTCAAGTTAGACGCTTGAAATTTGAGATTGAGGTACTACTAAATAACGCAAATGAAATCGCTGGGCGTCCACTAGCATCTAATAAATATATAAGATCTCTCTGTTTTCTTGAACCCTGTTGAGCTGTATGTTGATCCCAACACCCTACTGTGTCACAGAAAATTAATAAATAAATCTCAAAAGTGAATGATATGTGCGACTGAGAAACAAAACATTTTCTACAATTTATACCTACCTTTTTTAATACTGTCAAATTACTCTCCGCTTGCATCTATGCAAAATATATAGAGGTAAACCAATTTTACAAACACGTTTTCTACTCAGTAGTGAAAACATTAATGACACAAGTCCTTAAACATGTCGGTATGATTATCTAATCAGCATGCACTATGCGCAGTGCGATCAATATTAAGACAGTGACAATATCCTAAGTAAACACAAACTTTGAATACTAAGCAGGTGCAACGCAAACATGTCGAGATCTAGAAACATTTGCATTATGCGTTTCACAATCAGATACATTTGCGTCTTAGTAAAACTTGATGCTTCATACAGACGACATTGGACATAAGCGAGACTTAAACTCGAATTTCTAATGCGAGAGACAAATTTGACAGTTCCAATGCGTACAATAACATACTTTATTGCTATGTAAATTGAACTGAAAATTGAAGAAAACCAGTTAAAGATCTTCATCGCATAAAATATACTCTATAGCTGTCGAATTATAAATTAAATTTTAGGTAAAAGTTGTGGCAAGGTGAGCATCATACACCTAATGTAAAATAGACTATTATTTTGCATTGTAAAAATATGACAAGTTCACACTCTCGCCAGACATTCGCGACAGTCTTCAAGAGGCAAGAAAATTGTGGTATGACATACTCATCATCATAGATTCCAGTGGGAGAAATGAGATAATTGGGGCCACTAACTAGAACTCTCCAACTTTACCTGTAATTGTCGACCAAATATTTGGTCTATCACCCTAAGGTTGTTAGAAATTAAGGTACATTGTTTATTTGTTACAATATAACAACTCTACCTTATTGATGTTTTCGTGACACAGGAAGTGTCATCAAAATTAATAGACCAGTTTCTTGGCCGATCGTACATTTGCATTAACCCCGTAGTTTAATTTGCCCCGTATGAGAATACAGTTCCCGTAGAGTTTTCATTTTCGACTTAAAAAAAAATACAATATAGTGCTTCTATATCGTATAATCTTATCATGGCTATAATCTTGTTAACTGTAACCTTTACCATGCCCGGGTTTAATAAGCTAAATTTTGCTTTAGGTAATCACAAAGAGCATAAAATGCAAGTGAATTTAACTGAAGGCTAGTTTAACAGTTACTTGACTCTTGATGATTATCTAATCAAGATTGTTTTCAATGAACTCTACTCGCTTTACGCTACTTTAGTTTTATTGTTGTAGTTAGACTGCACTGTTATCAACATCGTTGAATACAACTTAAGAAGAGGAGAACACGAGCGATATTCTGGTCAAATGGTGACTCTGGCATTATACATTTGTGCAAAAAGATAAAATTATAACATCAAGTTACTGCAATAAATACTCTTTAAGGGACTTCAAAAAAAGAGTTGTTCTCTTTCTCAATCAGACCGTATATAATTATTTTTATGTATGTTCGCGGTTAACTTTAGTTACCGATTATGACGATTCTTATGTTTGTTGGAAAGTATCGTAGGAGGTACACGACGTGTACTGGAAGTCGGTTGTTTTTTCTTTAAAGTTATTTACGACCCCTGTGTGCTACCAGTGGACAAAATCTTACTAAAATATATATACGATTCTCTCGAGCTCGGTTAATCTTTTGAAATAAAAATACCGGTGGGAGACTTTATTTAATTCGAATTGTACGCGCAATTCGAAATTTTCCACTTATCGTGAATAGATTGCCATTCAGAAAATTAATACAAAAATGTATTACTAAAGTAAGAATTCCGAGTTATGGCATTAAAGAAACACTTATATCCTTATATAAATACCCAAACCGGAGTAGGCACTTGCGAAGCAAACTTTTTATAAAGCGTATTTAACCCAACGTGATAAGGGTTGAGCCCATCATAATAGCACTTTGTACTAAAAAAAGAATGTAGGTACGATATTAAACCTCTTACTTTCATCATCATCAGCCCATAGTCGTCCACTGCTACACATAGACCTCTCCAATTTGAACCCACTGAGAATTGTTTTCGTCTTTTCCAGCAGCTATCTTGCACAAATCATCAGTCCACCTTGCCTGAAGATGTCCTACACTCCGATGGCCGAGAAACGGTCTCCACACGAGAACTCGTTTACCCCAATGATCAACGGTTCTTCGGTTAATATGCCGGGCGTACTGCCCACCTCAGCTTTATAATCCGATGATTGCTAATTTGATGATGCTATACTGGACTTCGGTTCTCTGTCGGATCACCTCGATTTGATACAATGCTTTAGAGAAACGCCGAGCATAGCCCTTTCCATAACACACTGTGCAACTAAGAGCTTGTGGGCCAGTCGCGCCGTCAGTGTCCACGTCCAAGTCCTCCGTATATCATTATAGGTACTGATTGAAGACTCTCTTTAAGCATTGTGGGATCGATGATGATGAGACTAGATGTACGTTCCCAATGTTGCATTCTTCTGTTTACCTCTTTCTCAAAGTTATTTCTACCAAACTGCAATTTCCGCCCAAATTACACATATTTTTAGACAACTTCAAGAACAGTATCCTGTACTAAAATCGGTTTCGCTAGTACATGTTAATTATACATGACCTTGGTTTTATCAAAGTGTTGTAGGGTTAAAATATTTTATACCTTGGCATAATATATACTTATGATCCCGAAATTCTACCAGAAATCGATACTAACTACGCCTTCGCGCCTTTCACTAGTAATAATCTTACTTACATTATAAATGTGTATGTAAGCCTACTTGTTATCTTTCCACGCGAAAACAAATTAACCGATATACATGAAACTTACTAAACATCTTCTTGGAGGTATTAAATGACATTCCCATGGAAAATAAAATAAACCGTTGGCAAGACCGCGAGGTAGGTACTGCTAGCACAAAAATAATTATTGTAACTTCATAATACTTACAATACGGGTTTAATACGTCACTACGCACAATACATACCACAATTATATTATTGTTGTTTATTTACTATCTAGTTAAATCCAGCCATAAGCGGTTCATGTTAACACTTTCGGCGACAGTAAACGGCTGTATATATAGTAACAATAAAACTTATTTTGTGTCTAGTTTACTGCCGCCGAAAGTGTTAAACAAATATTGACAAATTTTGTGACACTGTACTTAACCGTTTCCCAGACAGTGAACACCTTAGGTATAACAATAAAAAATCTATTCCATGTGTTTACTGTCCGCCAAAGTGTTTAATCCACCATTGTGCCTTCTTGATCGGTATTTGTTTGCTCTCGTCGCACCACCAACTCAGCCATTGAAGGTCGGAATCCTGTTCTATTACAATAATTTGTAACATACTACAATTACTAAGGTACGTGTATTTTATCTATGGGTTCCGCGTAGTAGGCCACTTGCTAGTATATGATAGGTAAATAACATTTTAAATGTTTTCAAAGAAACTGTTGATACAATTTTGCTCTTTATTTTTATTTAATTTAACTATTTTTATTTAAGGTACCTACTCGTGCTTAAAAGCTTTAAGGCTATTCCCGTGATCGGTGTATAATTGTTACGAATAAAAGTTTTATCAATTGACAACGTCGTGTTAATTGACGGGAATCGCTCTAAAAGCATGCCACTCATGAGCATATCTCAGTACATTTTATCGTCATATCATATTCCTACTTGGACGAACCAGGAACGAGAATTTATCAATAACAATGATATTTCTATGTCCATTGTGGGACTTTCATGTGATATTTTTCATCAATCTGGTTCCACCTGCGCGATGTAAACTGAACTGTCCTAGTCATTGACAATTGTCGTGCGTGTATATTAAACAGGCACCGTACTATGATGAAAGCAAATATTGCTTGAGCTGTGTGACAGGGACAGTGTTATACCACTCGTCTAGCGCTTTCTCTGTCGGAAAGCAAGAACAATGTTACTATAAGATATCATTGTACAGGTGCATGTTTCTAAAAGTACCTAGTATCTGAAAAGCTAACTTGAAAAACGAGTCCTTTAGCAGCTATGCAACTCTCATACGGTGAAGGAAAATATCTTAGTGAAATCCACATAGCACAAGGTGTGCCAACCGTGGAACGGCTTAGGTTCACCCCCCATTAAATTTTGGGTTGAATACTCTAGGTGAACCGTCGTTATTTGCTTAGCAAGTACCTCTGCGTACCTCTTTCGAATTTGGGAAAAGGGTAATATTTTATTTAACAGAGCTATCACAATGATCAAACATGGGGCGATTCGAACTAAGGGAACCCACTGTTAAAATTGGTCCATTGGAAATTATTTAAAAGCAAATATTTCTCCGGAAATATAGAAATATGGCGACAGGTCTTTTAGCCTTTAAAGTATGCCGCTCACCGCATTTATGTTAATTTAATTTTATGTTAATATAATGTGGTATACGTATTTATGTTTCGGTGGAGTTTGAGGTAGATTTTTGGTTCTTTAAAAAAAGAAGTAATAAAGAAAAGAATGTAACGTAATATCTAATTCCAAAGACCTCTACATTTCAAGGTTCATTTATTATTAAATACAATGTGCTTACTGCGGTACTTAAATTTAGAACGTCTACCTCCATATCATAACGACTTTTTGCATCTCAAATTGTTACCTACCGGTTTGTGAGATTGAGTGGGTTGATTTTCGTGTGACGACAAAAGCGCATGTTCTTTGTTGTTATTAATAAAATATTTAGGTATGTTACATATTATCCTTTTAGCTTTAGCATGAACTCGCGTATATATTATTACTTACTTAGACGTCTAAATTTAGTCGCTGACCCACGAGGGATCACCATTTTTTTTTTAAATGGTGATCCTTCTTGAGGGGCAGGGACAATCAATCTTCACCTGTTACGAACCTGTCATTTTTCGCATCGTCAACGTACATCAATCATTTATATTTAATGCGTTAACAGCCCTTTTCGAATAAGTCACTGGATCGTTAAGTGAACGTTTATCCTGAAATTTTTGTATCAATATCAAGTTCTGATAAATGCCGCCGTGGCTTAGTGGTTTTATTTTATTACGCACCCGGGGCTTTTATGATGTTTAGCGTAAAAGAAAAATATTACGTCGTAACGAATCTTGTACAAAATGATTTTTAAGAAAAAAACAAATGTAAAGAATTTTGTGTTTTTCTCATGGGTGCCAATATCGAAACTAAACCAAATTTACGATAAATGCTACTTAGCGGAGAGTAATAGTCAGTAGCATTAATTCCTATGTATTACTAGTAAAATATTTGGTAAACTTTAGTATAGTTGGCCCTCAGAAAGTTCAGTTAACATTACTCACCACATAATACATTGTTAATAAAAGTTAATTTTACGCAAGCAAATGTCGCTTGTGACGTTCTCACATGCTGTTTCGTGCGGGAAAACCTGCGTTGGCGGCTAATTTAGCGTACATTAATACTAAGACACTTGGTGCATTTGTACGTTAAAATCTTGAGGATAACATCGATAGCTGCTAGGTATCGAGTTGTACGTGTGTGGCGCATACCTGTTTAATTGCTTGTCTATTGAAACCCACAATTATATATGGACTAACTCCATGATTAAAATGTATTAACTCACGATGGGTACTTCACTACCTTACTATTCTGTAGCGATTAATATCACATAATATCATGCATAAAAACATCAAGTTTTAAAAATGAGAATGTCTGCTTGCTTCCTGCAAAATGTAAGTACCTACATAAGCTTACTGATTTAATTAAACGTAATGACACGTGACAAGTTTTTTTTTAATTGTACCTCTATAAAGCCGTCTCGCGAGACCGGGTCTAGTGATCAGCATGTCTGCCTTTATTCCGTAGGGTCGTGGATTCGCTTCTAACCGCTGACAGTAACTTAGGTGATGAGCTTTTAAGTAGTTGTTGGAAGTATCTGGGTGTTTTATTTATATAATTTATGTATTTAAAAGACAAAAATATACAAAATTAATTATATTTCGTTGTCTGATTTCCATAACACAAGTGCTTTAGCTACTTAGCATGGGATTAAGGCAATGTTTGTACGTACTGTTGTAAAACATTTATTTATTTAAAAGCCTACCTGTACAGAATCGTATAATAAGCACGCACCCAAGCAGTAGGTAGGTAGTACTTCTAACATAACTTCGTTAATCATTTTGCGATATCTTGTAGTTCAAGTTTAAATTACGTAGTAGTTAGTACATCCAAGTATTTAATTTTGTAAAATATTAAATGAGATCGGAGATTATTTTATAGCTTCATCTTATCTATCGCTGCCTATCATGCAATTATCCTGACTAAGAATAACTAACAAAAAATATGTTATTTCTATAACTATCAAATTAACTATCGGTCTATTATGAAATGTAGGTAACGGCATTATTTACCTTTATTATGAGATTGTTTATTCAGTTTTTTTCGAATTCGAATGAATGGGTAGGTGGCAGTTACCGTCTTTTATTATTGCTTTAGACTAAGAAATGGATTGTTATAAAATAGAATAGAAAAAAGACTTACTTGTCGCGGCTAGAGCTGTATGTCTCAACAGTGGTTTACAGGCTGGATCCAGCATTTCTCCCGCATACTGTCCATCCGCATCTTCATCTAAACCCCCCATTTTCCACTTATTCACGTAAAACAAATAATAACAACAATACGCAACACACAATACAGTTCACAAGTGATCAGCACATAGCCCAATTTCGCTAGTAGATGCCCATGAACTTTAATGCCGATTTGCCATAGAGTATTTGACTTTACGTACACCCGAGATCGAGAGTCTAATCTGTGACAGAGAGCTTCAGAGACCCGCCTGCTACGGCGCTGTCTCAACAACTCACTGACACTAGCACAGTTTATTTTTCTCTCTCACAAACGCAGCCTCCGCACAGGCAGTGGCCGCCCAAGCAAAGCTAAAGGACACGAGTATAAACTTGGACCACGTGCTTTTAGAACGTGCAAACCTTCAAGTGTCAGCGCGAAATGTCCAATATGAAGTGTCCGCGACCACTGTGCACAGTCTTTCTTTAGACTCTATGGCCGCCGGTCGAGTATGAGGGACAAGGAAGAGATGGTATACCTACCTAACTAAGATTTTGAAACTTGAATGGATTGTCTTTGGTAGTATAATTTGGTTTTATGAAACTGTTTATGTGGTTTATTTCAAACGGTAAAATTCTCATGTTTCGCATTAAAACTCACTATTTAGATTAGGGAAGTCAAAATTGTGCATTGCAACGCAGTGTTTATTATTTTAGTTTCTTATTTCTATAACTATATTTAATTTACTTAATGTAATCCTTTAATTGGTCGCCCCAGAAGGACATTCATCGACCATCACCAATCTACTGGCGGAAGGTGGCGTGAAAAGTACTCGAAACAGGAGGCATGTATGAAAAGATGTATGATTGTAGATGAAGCGAAAGGGGTATGTCAGGACCGTGACAAATGGAAATCTGTAGCCTCTGTCCACCCGTCTGGGAGACAGGCGAAGTGTATGTATGTTAATGTAATGCGAGACTGAGTGCTTTTTTTCCGCAATTAATTAAAATAGTGTAAATGGTAGAAAAAGCTATCTCCCCACAAAAAGTTTCCGAACTGCCCTGGAGGAATCGCCTTAAGAGGGCATTTGCTTAGCCTTGTTAGTTACTATTTACCTACTCCTAATTATACGTTGTTAGAATAATGTTAAACCTGTTTTATGCACCACAAAACGAATCAATGCAAAATTATATGTGGTCACTTCCGAGATATTATATTTCAATGATGGAATTCAAAATCAAATTTATGCTGTTTGCATTAGAGTATCAAAATGGCGCGAAATCGGACTGACAGACAGAGTTCTATGGCATTTAGGTACCTATAATATTAGTAAGAATTTGAAAATGTGTGTATTTGTTCTGTTATTTCTATGCCATACCTACCTAAACACAATGTAGGACATGTGGGATCCGAGACAGCATAGTTGATAAAAAGCCATCGTAACTCAGGGTGAATACTTCTGTGACAAAAAAACGTGACGTCAGATCATATCGGCTGTTTCCTTCGGCTTGGGCAAGACCGTAATGGGACTGCGTGATTCAAATCGTGTCACGCGAGTCTCAGACAGCACTTCCAACTATATAATTCACACAGGCAAATACCTACCTACTTACCTGTTTGCAACTTGAATCCAGAATAATATTCGCATAACTTGCCAAACTGGTATTCCACAGGGCCCATTAATAATCTTTGTTATTTACCTACCTTTTGGAGTACGAGTTGGTTATTCAAAATCAAGTATAACAGTGCACAAGTGCTTCCCTTTGTATAGTAAACAAACAGCGGTAAACAAACTGCCTACCTAAAAGATTTATGTAACTAATGATTTATAGAAAACAGGAATCTAACTGCAGCTACTGTGTCGGCTCATACCTGGTAAGTTGACCAGAATCTCTTGTTACCTTATACAATAACATTTTGTTTATTTATAGAAAACATTTTCGTTAAAAAAACATTATTCTAGTAAGTTGAACGAAATACGGAATGGATTATTTTGTAACATATTGTTTTTTGTATAAAACAAAATTTGTAAGTTACAATACACACTTCACGCCTTTTCATCCCAAAGCGGGGTAGGCGGAGGCACTTGCTAAGCAAATGCCTACAGTTCACCAAGCGTATTTAACCCAACGTGAAAGGGGTGAGCCCATCGCCGTTATAGAGTTTAAATACCATGTGGTGTGCGCGTTTCATCACGATGTTACCCTTCACCGTATGAGCGTTGCGTTGTGCACATAGTCTCTGAAATATTATAAGATATAGGTATTTAATAATAATAGTAACTCTGAAGGTACCTAGAAGGCTTTGTCCACACGAACTTTAGAGGGAAAATTTTAATTAACTTCCACGAAACGGTGACATTTTTTTATTGGGAAATCCTCGTGGATTTTCCATTGTGGTCGTGTGGTTAGTGCAGTAGTTTAATTAAAACGCTAATATACGAAGGCACTTAATAATCTACACGTTGTGAATACAATACAATAAGAAAATATATGGGTCAACGATATCTTATAATGCAGTACAAATACAATAAAGTAGGTAGGTAACAATTACCTTACAATGTCAGATATAAAATAAATGATCTGCTATAATTCACATATTATCAGCTTCAATTGTGACAAATGTAGGCAATCGGAGCAATGACTTACCAACTTCCGTATTAAAGTAATAAATAAGGATGCAATTTTTGGCGTTATTAGAAGTAACATAGGCTATACATATTTTATCCTAAAATTCCCATGGAAAAGTAATACCGTGAGTAAGACCGCGGGGTACTTGGTAGTTCGATCATAACAGAACACACGCCTTCATCCTAAAGGGGAGGGAGGAGGCTCTGGGATTAGTCGGAGTTGAGAATGTAATGCAGTGTTTATCCCATAGTCGATTTTGTCCCGCCTGACACACATACACACATCAAAAGTGTCTAGGGACCAAGTACATTTTAGAAGATTGTAAATGAAAATGAAATAAGTATTTATTAGAGAACAATGTTACAATAATGTAAGGACACTGATACCGCTATAGGTTTCCCTGTGTTGCGGGATCAGGCTCTTCCATGACTTATGAATACTCTTAAACTAAATAAGTTGAGAATTTACTTACAACAAAAAATTTGATTATGTGTATGTATGTATGTGTATATATATATATATATGTGTGTGTGTGTGTGTGTGTGTCTGTGTGTGTGTGGGTGTAGGTGTGTGAGTGTGTGTTTCTGTTGTGTTAGTAACTACGATATTATTAAGTTTTCCGTGGATTCGTAATCGAATTTGCTAAGCCAGTTTAGTAAAGTTGCTTTTAGCTCTTTAGATTGCAATATATTTTACCAAAACTGAATTCATTCAAAATGTGATGATAAGTCATTGATACAGGCTTGGGGAATTAAGTAGGTGACCAATCCAGAAGATTAGATTTGATTTAAATAAATTAGATTTTTTTAGAGCTAAGAATATTCTTGATCCCTAAACACTTTTGATGTGTGTATATATTTTCCCGGACGGAATATATACGAGCATAGGCACACTTATGCTATTGTACCTAAATACGACGTATTTATGGTAGTAATATCGCCTGCATAGCTGAAACAGTGTCGAATGTTCTTTCGTCGTATTTTGTGCTAAAGTGGCACGTAAATATTTCCTGCTCCTCACATCGAAAGGAAACAATAATTCTTTAGCAAGTATATCTTCCAATAACCAGTTTTCGAAACGATTTGGCTATAATGTACCTATATTATAAGTAGTTAGGTAAGTAAGGAAATCAGTCTTCAGGCGACTGACCTGACAACGAATTTGAGTATCAATTCTGTTAAATTGTAGCATGTACACACATAAAAAGTGTCTAGGGATCAAGAAAATTTTTAGCTCTAAATAAAATCTAATTTATTTAAATCAAATCTAATCACTTGCTAAGCAAGTACCTCCGCCTACCCCGCTTTGGGATTAAAAGGCATGAAGTTTAAGTAATAATTTGAAAAAAATATTTGTACGTGTTAATTACTATAGAAATATAGTAACTACACACATAAGGCCAAGTGCGAATATATCTGTAAAAACACAGAATTGGGGCACAGAATCGCGTTAAGGTATGGAAGCCAGTATTACTTATATATATTTTTTTTATTTGTATTTTGTTTAAAATTTGTTGTTATAGCTGCATCAGAATTTTTTCAATCAGAAAATTTCAACTGTCTAATTATCTAATGCATGAGATACCCACTGGCGACAGATAGGTGACCAACGCAGCAAACTTTAATTTAAATATAAACTTATCTATTGCCATAGCAGATTTGGCCACCATGAATCCAGCCTTGGGGCAGTTATCATGACATATTTATTTAAATTTATTATTTTTTTATTAAGTAGATTACTTTTCTCATTTTAACTATAGAGCCGATTGTAGTTAAATAAATGCGTAATAAATCGTTCCTTTAAAAGAGTTTCTATCTAAAATATTGTTTTTAAACGAAACCCTCCTATCTATTTTTGTGGTAAACTACAGGTTTATTTATTGTTATTGTAATTTTATCAGCACTAGGAAATTCTAAATCTATTGGTTTTTTTTCAAATCCATGCATTTATTAACAATTTCGGAGACGGTGTATCCGTCACGAAAGACGTTTTATTTGCTATCATTCCGACAGGTGAAATATTTCACCGGAATTGTTAACTATTAACGCTTTAATGTACGTAGCTGTAAAATATGCATGAACCGACGTATTCTTAAAAAAATACTAACTAGTATATCAACTAAAACTGGTTCGTTCGTATTTAGCATAGATTTAGCAGAAAACTGCCGCAGCTAACGCTCTTTTAACTTTACGAATAGCACCGATAGTAGGTACCTGCCAATGGCTGGTCAGGTGTCTTGTGGGGTCAGTCATTCGAAGACTGGAATCTAGGTGACTAGTTAGGTTGTTCTGAGAAACGAAAAGTAGACAATATATATGAATACTTCTCAACAAATATTAGCCTAAACCTATCTGATGGGTAAACACGTTCGTTTGCGTGGTACCTACGTCGAAACAGGGGAATTCCTTTCCGAGTGACTAAACCCATACCGTTGTCATCGGCGGAGGTCAGTGCATCTCCGTAGAGTGCGATTCTTACCTTCCATTCCTACCTGTCTTACTACAAGCTTACTACCAGTAGTGACATGGAAATCTTTTTTTTGCCGTACTGCTACTGGTCATATGGTGACGGCGGATAGAATACATGTGTCACCACCCCAGCAGTGGCTACAATACAACACGATTCCTATCGGCTTACCTTGTGTGACCTTACCTACTAGGTAACTTTGCCGACTAGGGAAATGTAACGGTTAAGATTTGCCTACTAGGTACTATGTTTCAGGTTTCGGCATACCTTTTGAAACCATCTAAGCTTTGCCACTGCACCCCAGCCCAATTTTTCCCGTCGTGGGTGTCGTAAGAGGCGACCTAGGGAACGTGATAATTTCCACCTTTGGACAGCAGATTGGCGATCGCAGAGGTGTCGTGGTTTAGCGCACAGAGAGCGCTGATGCCCGTGCGCTGGAGTGTCAAGAATTTCGGATAGATAAAACGGAAATAAATAATTACACGTGAACCACCTCCGTGTTACTACTGGCTGTCATAATACAACACATACTACAATACAATAACTATCCGTATTACATACTGGTAGTAACAAGAGTAGAAGTCTCACGATACACCCTGCTGCAGGACTAAAAGTCCTTCCTATGTTTACGTCGTTGTGTTTAGCAACAACATTAGAAGGACCCATGTCGAAAACTGTTGATTGACATTCAGTTCCTAGATGGTCCACACCCACCCCACTCACAGACCATTCACATGTTAGCCTCCATTCCATTAAGTGGCTTTCTAGTCATAGGTAGGTAGCTATACTGCGTACAAAATGACACAATTACATTTATCAAACATAAAAAATTGGAGAAACTATTGTAAACATGCGTAAAGAATCATAAAATTAGACTAGACTTTTTAATAATTTGATTATTGAAAGAACTCCTTTTGTAGAGGATATTACTTACTAAGTGGCTCTTCGTTCAAGATGTTTTCAACAGAGAAGTATGTTGACGCTGTACCTATATAAGTAGGTAGTTATGTGTTTGATTTGTTTTTCCTTGTATGTAGTCAAAAAGCGAGGTAATGTCCCGAAACCACAGGATTAAAACGAATAAGTAAAAAAATAGGTACACTCTTTTGATACCAAAGCTTACAAGGTAAAGGCACTTGCTAAGTAACGCCCCGTTTGGGAACGTGACGGGGTGAGCGTTACAGAGTTCACATAATTTTCAACGTTCATAATCAGGTACTCTACCTAGTCAGATTATAGAATCATTTTTGTTTGTTTTCACACGCACTTTCTTGAGAATACGAATTACCACTACCCGCTAGTTCAAGGCTGACTACCAAACCCGGAAAAGCCCGCGGGCCACATGGCGTGGCCTTCGATACAGAAATCCCGCTGTGGGCGGCAGCACGGAAGCACACCACTGCCGTTTCTCCACAGGGAATACTATTAGTCGGTTAAATAAAGCCATTGTCAGGGTAATCCCAAACTTCTAGTAGTAGTGGGGGACTGGACAGTCGTAAACCTATTCAGCACCATGTGGGACTAGAACACTAGCAAGTCCTTCGTCTCTTTCGAGAATGGAATACCGGTAATAAAGCCCCGCATACATCCCCTCTGTCTCTTCGGGCGTATGCTGTACAAAGTCCTAAATCGCTTCCGACGTGATCGATGCGTGGTGAGCACCTGATTTTACCGGTATATGACTATAACCAAAACTAGATTGGAGTGATACACGCTTGTGAGCAACGCCCCAACCGAGGCGCATCACCTCTCGAAAATACTGAAATGTCGGTGATTGGAGCCAGTGCTGAAAACAAATCTGCCATCGTGAAGCGTAAATCCGAGCCTTCTTTGATACTATTTAAGGTATTGGAGGCGGACCTCGGGTGGTGTTAAGATTAGTCTTGCAACAACGACAAACTCAGGACCCATAGATGGCCTTGGGCAGCACCACACCTGTGTTGTGGCGGTAACAGGTAACAGACAACGTAAAGCACTTATCATCTTCTTGTTTCAGGGCTCTAAGCTATTGAAATATGTAATGAGTTTCAGATTTCTGAGCCACAACTATCAAGCAATTGAGCTGTGAATCATACAACATTCATCACTACACACACATTAATAATAAGAGTCACTCTCATTGGTGAGAAGATATCGATTGTGTCGGTAGTCGAAGAGACAAACACCTATACAAAAACGTGAAGGTGTGGTGCCCCCCGGGACTTAAGAATCTCAATATTACCCGATAGTCAAAAACGTTGACAAGCCTTGCGCTAGTTTGTCGCTTTCCGCAAAAACGTTTAGCCTCAATAAGTCCTACATTCCATAAACTAGGTAAATAGGTACCTAACTACCTAATTAGTAGAAAATAGGCACTTAACTAAAACAATCGAAGATAGAGATTGATGGTTGTAATAAGTAGGCGAGTACCAACCTAACTAGACAAGCCCATAAAATTAAATCTCTTTTTGCCTCAATTGTATTCGTATAACGAGATTAGTGCCTTAGGTACTTAGTACTTTCGTGGACATTGAAGGTAGAAAAACAGAATATTTATTTTATGTTAACGACGATGGGCCAAATGACTCCACGAAAGAGTTAAGATTTCGAATACCTAGTAGGCACAGCGACTGATACCTACTTACCTAAGCTAATTGTTTCTTTAATGGCCACCGTGAAACATGAAAAATCGTAGAAATCTTTTAACAATTTGCACATTGTACGGTGGGCCAAGAAAGTGGTCTACCAGTCTTGATGACCACATCAATGAAATATCAAATCAATCCACCTTAGATTTGAACTGAAATGACTAATGACATCATATAAGTTTGAACCCCCTACGATTCAAACTTATATTTGATTCTTGACCGACCGTACCCAGGTACTTGATAGAGGGTTCATCAGGAACGTCTTACGGGTTTATGGGCTTGAGGACACAGCATATTGTCCTGTGGCTCAACCCAGAATTTTGGCAAACGATGTACCAAATACTCTGTACAAAATAAAATAAGTGCCTAAGTCTATGACATACCTGGTTACGGCTTAACCTTTAATGAAGTATATTAATGGTATTTAAGGTACTTGCCTGAAAATGCTTTTCCACCCTAAGGTTGCTTCTTATGAAAGTCATTTGACAAGAATGTTTATTTTTTCCTCGTACCATTTACAAAAGCATTAACCATACTCAATGGTTTCTAACACGTCATTGGACATGGTTCAAAGGCTTACCTTATCAAAAATACATACTACTTATATATACATTTTCGGCGTACGTTTTCTAGCTGTCTGTACCTACCTAAAATATGATACTTACCTACCAACTTACATTAATTAGATATCAAACCAAAATCAGGAACCGGATACGTCCTCGAACGACAAAAGGGAAGTGAGAGGTCATTTTAGTGAAGGGCGCTAGAGAAGGATGCGGAACTGGTCTTGTTTCGGTCTTATTCTCAGTGATCGATTACGATGCACGGAGGCTGCAAGTATTAAGCCGGTGTATGTAAAGTAGCTCTACATTGAAGTAGGTACCTTCCTTTTAATTTGTTCAATTAACATATAATAAGCGAAAGGGGCGGAGATAATGTTACATAAAAGATTTGCAATGAAGATGGGACAAGGGATGGCTGAACAAAATAGTTATCGTCGCTTTTAATGTTGGTTCTTCTTATAAAATTTCATCATCATCGTAGAAACTAAGACGTTGCGGAAACGTCCCGTACCTACTAATTATACCACCCTACCTACATATCCATTTGCATCACACGCTATTCTTAGAACCAGACCTTTTATGCAAGTACACACCTATAACACGGAAATTTTAAACATACTTGCTTGACTTATGTATGTCGCTCAGGTCACCCATGGACACACCGCCGCCGCGGTGACAGATAACGAGGTAGGGTCATACAGTCGATCTCTTACCGAATAATCCCCCCCGTGTATGTCATCGGATAACCGCCGTTCTTCTCAAGGCCAATGCTCGCTACAAGCAGGTGCCATGAGCCCCACTCAGAAACCCAAGAACCCTTTCTAGGACGCCATATACATACGCCAGGTAGGGGATACTAGTATTCAACCAAACAGTAGGTATTATAGGGTGAAATCTTGACGCTACTAATAGGTACCTTATGCATCGGCTTATTTAGTAGATAGGTACCAGTTCAGATAAGTAGGTACCTCCTCACACCTACTCACAAACATATCAATAGCACTTATGGGTTATTAAGCTATCAATCAACCTCGTTTTGCAATTAATCAAAACTATTAAATCAGGTTTATGAATAAATGAACTACAAATAACTAGGTAGGTATCTATGGAAATTGTTTCCTAGTTTTGTATAAATTACTCTTTAAGCATTCACAGTAAAATAAATAATTTACAAAAAAAATTTGGTTTAGTACTTATATAAAATGGAAAAGGCCGATAAATATTTGAAATCAAGATAGAATTGTGATTACCTACCTATTTCAAAAGGGAAATCCAATGTTTGTTATTGCTATTCCTTTTTTTAAGGCATTCCTAATAAGTAATGACTGTGTTTAGGTAGGACGTCAGGCGGCAGCATCTTTATCTTAACCTTTTTTTTATCGTGGGGATACTACGCCGCTGACGCGACGGGGACAACAGGTTTATACGTATGTGGGACTGGCATTTGCTAAAATCTCAGTGTCCACTCGCACATAAAGCCTAAGCCTACATCCGAGGGTGGCCCTCATGAACCATCACCAGGATGTGAAGCCATTGACCATCACCCTATCATGTAAGTAATGCTGAGCAGTACCGCGTAGCAATATCCTACTAATATCCTAGCCTACGCGGCCCTTCAGTCGCCTCTTACAAGACAGCCAAGAAAAAACCTGAATACTTTTCTAACGCTGTTATCTGGTAGACAAGTTGCTATAGCCTAGTAGTCGGATATTTGAACGCAGATGCTAGGCGAGTACCTATAGTATGCAACACTCCGAATGAATTCATCGTGATAATAATTGCAAAATTTAAAAATCTCCCGATAATAAATGTTCTTGTCGTGCCCTTTCATTTGATACCCCACTTGAACATATTTGTATAGACTTTTTTTCCCACTTTCAACCATCATAACTTTTGAACAAAGTATCCAATTTTGATTTAATAAACAGATTCTAAATATTCGTGTCAGACGGACAAACCGA
This sequence comes from Conopomorpha cramerella, assembly GCA_012932125.1. Lineage (NCBI taxonomy): Eukaryota > Metazoa > Arthropoda > Insecta > Lepidoptera > Gracillariidae > Conopomorpha > Conopomorpha cramerella. The sequence goes on from SJJU01072171.1 coordinate 31,255, forward strand.
CACGTCAAACTTATAACACCCCTCTTTTTGCGTCTGGGGTTAAATACACAAGTGTGTGAATTCTTGGCTTATTCCGAATATCCACCCTGCAAAATTAAGCCTGTTATAATTAATACAGATTATTAAATAACCTAGTAATGTTAATCAGTATATTAATGTTTTTAAATGTCAAATAATTTTTAGTACCAATAAACATTATTATTAATTCCACCCTAGGTGGATTTTCGAAGTCGAATTGCAGTCAGAGAATCACCTCAGGTGGATATTCGGAATAAGCCAAATTCTTTAAAGAAAAACGCTTAGTAACATGGAATACCATGGACATGGTGAGTCAGAATGGCGGGTGTACCCAAATCAAAAGTAGGTACAAATAGCCATCTCAAATAATCGTACGGAAATAGTACTAAATAGTGTACGTGCATTGCGCGGTATTGAAGGTACCGTGCCTTCAATCTGCCCTTCTTCACTCGCCGACCCAGTGTCAGGTTGCGGGTGTATCATACTAGTAAATTATTTCTACGATCTCATAAAATTATACGAACGTCAAATATTCGTACGGAAATAGTACCATTATAAAAAATATAACATTATACAGATTTAAATAGATTTTAGTTATTATGTAAAACTACGCTTTGTGTGAAAAACTCGTAACTCTAAAGAATACTATTTAGTATTATTTCCGTATGTATTTTTGAGATGGCTATTTGTACTTTTGGTTTACACCCGCTATTCTGACTCTCACTGGACATCAGCTTAACTTTTAACCCCCCAACCTCAAATATCTAGACGTAATTTGAAAGAAAACAAATGGTTTGACAAAAAATAATTAATTTGTATTATGTTTCCATGGGTTGTTTTGCCATAGCCTTTGCTTGTTTCTTCTTCTGCAACATCTGCTTCCTTTCTTCTGGAGTCTTGCGTAGACCCTTCATCTTGCGTGTTTGCAGCTTCTGAATATCTTGCTTGCCAATGTGAACGCGACCCAGCTTAGAACCAAATGCGTCTCTGGAGATGTTCTTCTTTGTAATTGTCTTAGTTTCCCTCGGTATCCTGCAGGCTTCTTTGAATAGATCATCAGCCGCGAGTTTTGTTCTTCTCAATTTGAAGTCTATAGATGGACCTAGAAGCAAAAACATAATCTATGGAATAGTTACATCATGAACATTAATCATTAGATTGGAATCAAAGACTAATATTCATGCTCCTTAATTAATCAGATGGTTGAACCAGATCAGTCTCAAATGGAATATACTGAAAATTTCTTTTTTAATAAAAAAATAAACTGAAAATTATTTAGTTATGTTGGAAATGCATGACCATCACTATAGCTGTATACAACATACATATTATACATAAACTCATATGCATAATCCCTAAAGGGGGCGACAGAATACTTAATGCCTTCTTTCTACTACTTTCAGCCTAACATAATATGGGGAACTTACATGGACAAATTTTAAGGTGATGATGTACTCATCATCTCACTAGATCACTTTTGGCAATGTATATTAGTCGTATACCTTTTGTGTCCCAAACCAGTACTCAACTACACTTATGATTGAAGATGGTAAATTACATATTTATTACAGATTGAGTGCAATTACTTCATCCTTTATTCACCGCTGATGTCCCGTTGTGCCAAGAAGAAATAGAAACAAGCACAGAGAATGTGCAATGGCAGAACAGGGTTCTTTTCAACCATGGTTGATGCCTCATACATAACATCTTTGATTTTCTTGTAAAACAGTCACAAAGGATTAAATAATCTACCAGATCAAACTTTTAACCCTTTCCCAGACAATGAATAACAATAAAATAAAATACTGTTTGCAAATGTGTTATAAGTTTATCATGCATAATACTAGAGTTTGTTGTAAATTCATACATAAGGTGGAACAAAATTTGAAGACATACAAGGTCATATTTTCTAGTCTGACTATTGGTAATTTAGATGGACTGTTCATTGTTAAGACACATCCAAGACCCTTTGTGTTTCTAGTCTTCTTTTCGGCTGCATATTTGAACAAACTCTACTGCAGTTCTATTAAGGTTATGGTATTGTACTCTTATTTTTCAAAATGGCTGAAGTGAAAATAAGACCAATGAATACTTTGTATTAATCAATAAAATATTTCACTAACCAATCTCTTCCAACTCTGCCCTGGGTGTGCGCTGTCCACTTTTCTTGAGTAGTATTCTGTATGATCTGACATACACCATGCCATCTTCTGTTGCTGTAAAACTTAGGACATGCTCCAATCCTTGAAGTCTAATTGACTCCACCTGAAAATAAAAATTATGAAATATTATTAAGAGCAACTTGTTTTATTTTATGCAAAGTTAAGTAGGGAGATCTAATATATTGTTGATGTAATATTTTAATATTTCTGGATAAAAAATGTAGATGGTGATCAAACCACAATACTTTTATATTAAAAAATCGCAAATTCCCACTGCAGGCTTAGAGCTAGTTCAAAGAATATGGAATTTAACACCAGGTTTGCATTTAGAATCTGACAATTCCTTATTAACAGCAAAATTAACAATTCCTTTTTGATGTAAACATAAATCTTCAATATTAACTTCCGGACCAAGCATTGAATGGACATTCAAATAGGTTAAAATTATTTTAGTACACCATTATCACACTTTCAACATGTGTAAAAACTGAAATTTGTTGATGAATGTTGGATATGAAAACAAATATTTTAATTAAACATTTTTAAACACAATTCCTATTTAATATATATATTTTTACAACAATTCAACAAAGTTTGTTGTGCTGTAACTTTGGGAATATATGTGAATTGTAACAATCAATAAATATTCGAATAAAATATTTTTAATAGTTGTTGTTTCAATACGTGCCCGCCATGATTCAATGTCATTTAATGACTGCATTATTTGTATTAAAACTGCTACACCCAAAGCAAAAACAATTTTTTTTTTAAGGAAACCCACTCTGGCTCGATATTAAAAGTATAAAACGGGTATTATAGCGCGAAGATTAACCAAAGATAAGCATTCCGCCTACCATTGTTGTTTGCCCGATATTTCGACATAGTTACATGTGTATGTGGTTGCGAGTGGACTGATGTACATCGGACAAACAACAAAGGTAAGCTGAATGCTTATCTTTGTTTAACCTCCGCGCTATAATACCTGTTTTAAACTTTAAACACAAAAAACTTTCTTAATAACAATATAATGAACAATAGAATTAATGAAGATTTCCAGTTGGGAAATCAAAACCGTTCTACTTGTTTACAATTAAGTAAGAAACAACACTGGGCCTGTCAGTTTGATGTCTGTCGAAAAGGAATTATTAAATTAACCAGGATGAGCTATATTCATAGAACCAACAACCGATGGTGTCTGAAAGTACTAGAGTGACGGCCACAAATAATATGAACCTACAACAAGATGGTTGACCTGGTTAAGACAGTACACCCACATACAAAGACCCAAGACAAACACTATTGTGCCTTTGGGGAGGTCTATGTGGACCAATGGATGTCAGTGGGCTGACATACCTAAATGAATAAATATATGTAAATTAAATTGTATTACATAAATTAATATATTTTTAATCATACCTTTTCTCTGTGGAAGTAGTCTGTAAACAATGACTTTAGTCTTGTAAGATCCGAGTTTAAATCCCAAGCAGGCCCATTAAACATTAGACAGGGCTTCATGCCTGGACAAATCTTAATATTGTGAAATTCTGACATTGCTTTGTAGTTTTCAGCACCTAACTCAATCATGTCCAATATGCCAGAGTCAAAAGTTCTTCCGAGAATTATGTTGTGTGGTCTTTTCTTGGTATGTGAACCAACACCAAAAAGTGCTGCATCCTTCTTATAGCAAAGTCTGAAAAATAGAACCATTAAAATAATTTAAATTTATGCCTGTACAACTTCATTAAAAATAGAACAACAACATACAGAAATAATGAATAGGTCTAGACACAAAAACTTTATACAAATGTCAACTTACTTTTCAATCAATGTAGCGTCTTCAAATGGAACAAAATCATTTTTACGAGTCAGGTACACCGCATCGGGCTTTTTCAAATCGTAGATATCTTTCAATAGCTGTCTAGTTCTTTCAGAAGGATTGCGTCCCTGCATGAACAAACACTGTTTCGGTCCTTCTACTGGCTTAGGTTCCTTGGAAAGCAACACCTTCTTGCCTTTCCTGGTTGTAGGTTTCCTAAAATAAATATATTTATAGGTTATAGACAAATGGTAATTATTACTACCTGCTAATAAGAAATAAACGGATAACACTTACTTTACTCGCTGCATAACTGCCATTTCCGTGTTAAATATTACAACGTGAACTCAATAATAAAACGTAAATTATTTAGACATGTGAACTTCGCATTGCTGACCAAAACATGTGTGTTACTACTGACTGATGGATGGATGCATTAAAAGAATGACACATAGATATGAAACGTCATGTGAACGTCCGTATCAATAAATATGTCAATACTATGGGTATGTGTCAGATGATTTTGAGCGGGAAGGTATGATTGTTTCTTTGATCTCACAAGCTAATAGATTGCTAATAATAAAAAAGTTCTCAATATCATTTAAATTTAATATCATAATTGATTTTTCCGCTCCTTTGTGATGATGAAAAATAATTTGGTGAAAGTGGAAGTGGAAGAAGTAAAGGAGACGATTATTATTTGAACCGATTTGCTGTTTCCTGCTACATTCTGCAATAATTTACTGAATTACTGTTACATATCTGCCATTTAAAAGCCCACACTAAAGACGGCCATCAAATCTATCTGCACCCAGTGTTGCTAACTTGGATTACCGAAGCCAGATGAGACAAGAGCACTTCTATGCTTATGCAGATAAATGCTAGAAAAAACTCAACAAACCGCAAAATGTATTTAAGCTATAGGTACCTACCTGATAAAGGGAACAATCATGACATAATTTTGTTCTAAAACGATAATTTAGTTTTCTATTATTTTAAATACGAAGTACTTAGATATCTACATAATATCTACCTAGTACCTACATACAATAGACATGTAGCTAGATAACTAATAACGCGAGCTCGTCGCGACCCTAGAGTGCAGTGGCCGTGGGGGTGTCACCAAACTACTTGCCTATCTTCTGTTTATTTTTTTCTTACTCAACCGACACTGCTTTGCAAACAGTGCGATGAGTGCATCGTGTATTAGTGTATCGTTATATTATTTGCAAAATAGTGAAAACAGCTGATTTGCAGAATGCCGCCGGATCCTACGGATGTCTGTGTGGGTGATACAGGTATGTTTTGATAATCTATACACACAAGCCTACCTATATAATCAAGCCTATTCTAGTAGAAGCTGCGTGCACACTACCTGCTTTTGTCGGAGAAATATGCGACGTCCTAGTATCAATTCAGGCAATTTTAACGTTTAGCCTTCGTTTAGGGTACAATGGAACTGACATTGTCACTCTGTGTACAAAAGTTCCTAAATAAAATAAAGATTAAAAAAAAACATTTAGCCGGTCTTGTCTTTATAGCTAGATATATACATTTTTTTGACAATTTTCACATCGAATTACACTCGCCTTGTTGGTTGGGTGGTTTTAGGGGTATTTTAAGGGTATCTATCTACCTACAATGGTATGTACGGAACCCTACTAGAAATCCCGGGTTGGTCGCGAAGGTCGACCCAATCCATGTGTCGCTTAATTATAGTTTGTTCCTTTTACACAAACATGATTGGAGCGAGACAAATGTTACTTGATGAGTTTTTAGGCCGGCCGCATATATTCGGAATTCTCCGTACGGAATGCAACAATTCAAGTAAAACGACTGATAAATAAATAATATAAAAAACATCAGTTTCTGAACTCAAGTAACGACCGTTGGAACCTTAATTTTAAACTTGAATCGCCACATTCCTTACAGAAAATTCCGGATGTATGTGCCCGGTCTGAGAATACGGGTCTCAGTAGTTCTAGGATTTCCGGAACAAAACATAGACTTATTATCTAGATAGGTAGGTAGGAGCATATCTACGCAAATTTATAAGCAGTAGAAGCTAGGTCACCCAAGATTATTTGACCTCTACGAAACCTTCATTTAAATATCAGCAAGGGGCAAGTACAGAGTACAAAGTCAGTTCTTATCTCCTACACCTACATAAAATATTTACCATGAAACAGTTCCTGGAAAATTATAAAGATCATCCTTTAATTGTGGGTCATGTTGATATGTTACAAGATAGTAGGTTCCTAAAATCGCATTTATGTACAGGCAAGGATTGACTGAGCATAACACGTCTCTTTTAAAATGGCTGGGTTATCTGGCTTAATTTGTAACATCTAATATGACATTGTTGCAATAAAGTAATTAAGTATCTTATTATTCATAGCTATGTACGTACAGACGTACGCTACATATTTACAGACTCTTACTTATGAACATATTGATGACATAGCCATTTAAAAACTGGAAGTGTTATGCTTCCATTGTATTTTACTGTACAGACGTGGTAACCATTCAACCATCAATATCCACATCATCAGATCATACTTGTCCACTGCTGGACATAGGCCTCTCCAATTGCACGCCACAGTGTTCTGTTTTCGGCTTCTCGCATTCAGCTTCTACCAGCCATCTTGCGTATATCACCAGTCCACCTTGCCTGAAGGCGTCCTACACTCCGTTTGCCGAGACGCGGTCTCCACTCGAGAACTTGTTTTCCCCAACGGTCATCGGTTCTACCATCAATATCCTATGAATAGTAAAAATGCCTATATTAAAAGTTTTTGCTCGTGTTACAGGTCGTACATACATACTAATTATAAAATTAAACTTTACGTCTACTGTTGAATTAATTGCACGTAGTTACACAGAAAGGACTCAATCCACAAAAAGTTACTTCGGAGATATAGAGCTTTAAAGTTGGATGCGCTATTAACCCGCATACATGTGGATTGAGACCCACCGTCTGCCCCGAGCCGGAGTCCGAGTGCCGGACTCCTGCTTGGGCGGGTCCTGACGCAATTCCTTCGGGTACACCCGGGACCCGCCCTGCTCGCGACACGGAGGTCATCGTGGGGGTTTAGTCGGTAAGAGTCCGACACTACCTCGTTCGCTGTCCCCATGGCCGCGGGGTGTCCACGAGGATTCCCCCACGTACAAAAAAAAAAAAAAAAGGGTTCATAAAATTAGGTTGTAGTAAACTTTTTTGTGTAAATGTTTCTTTATATGATGGATATGTCTTAACTTAGCACCCTGGTATAGCTGACTCAATTTAGGGCAAAGTTGTGAATTGAGTCCTTTTTTGTAACTACGTCCAATAATTGGAATAATTTTACAAACGACTGTGCGCTGAACAAGTGTGCTCCATCGTAGACCACATCGCTGCTTAACATCAGGCAGGATGGTGGTCAAACGCTTGTTCATAGTGATAAAAAAAAGATTGTGAGTAAAAGTGCCTAACACAGTCTAATGTGTCGGGAAATGTAAAAGTGGCAAATTTTCTTTAAAAATGAACTACTGGGGATAAACGTTCAAGAACATGATGTTGCTTATTTTTAAACTTCTTTTAATAGCTTAATCTATAAGTATGTACGTTGTACGTTTGTAACTGCTTTGCTTTTTAATGGACTCACCATTTTTCATTCAACAAATAATGCCATTTACTGTAAACGCAGTACACTTTGTCCACGATCAATAAAAATAATTGTTAATTAGGTAAATAATTAAACAGTGTTTTTTTTAACTTGACTAATGGATGTAACTAGTGTCTATATAAGAACAAACATGTCAAACTTCGTTTAGGCAATCTACAGCACCGGCTAATTAAAGTGCCATCTAGGCACTTTAATTAGTTTTTCGTAGCAATTTCTTCCGCCCGCCCACGTATCTACTTTAGCGGAAGGAATCCACGGGGTGAGGCAAGTGGTCCACACACGTACATTCTCGCGCGCGTTTGCCATGGCCCCTGAAATAATTACTGAAGCAGTTAGTTAGTTAAGCGTCATAATACGATATGCTGTTAAGGGTTCCCTTCACAGCCAATTTTACTAGTCTTCCACCACTGGTATCTGATAATTTGGAGATTTGCGTAACTTATAAAAAAACATCATAAAACAGAAATACGTTGAGAACACACTAATTAATTCAGTAAAATAGATCTAAAATAGAATAGATACACTATGAAATTATATCTAATTTCAGTAGCTACTAGAAACATTTTACTCAATCATGTTTACATTCAAGACAAATAGACAAACAAATATACATTGAACGTCAGGTATAAACCTGATCATTCCAGCTGGAGATAAGATCTGCATAATCCCGTGGCAAAGCATGTGCGGTGCCGCTCCACTGAGCACCCGAACATTGGGTGTCGGGTGGTATAGCGTGATCTATGACGCCACCGGCTGCGCACGCGCAAGGATTCTGTGGATAAATGATGTGGTGCGGAACAGTAAACTGATACTGATTGACATTCTTTACCTTGAGCACATTGCATCATCAATATGCAGACCTGGGGAAACTAGAGTGTAGCCAACGAAAGTAGAGAATTACGATTTTGATATTTTCATATGATGATGATGATGATGATGTGACATCATTATTTTTCTTGTCAAAATGGAACTGTCTAGGTTAGTGTGTAGTTAATTAGTAGTAGTTATAAATTAAAGTATTTCGAGATGATATGATTTAAATATGCGGGGTACCTACTTATTTTTATACAGTCACGTTTGTTTACAAACTAACTAAATATACAACATTTACAAAAGGTAAGTAGCTCCGCTTCTTAAATGAAAATAAACCTTTGAATAAACCATGAAAATGTAATAAAAGCCTGAAACAAATCAGTGTAAGTAGTTACTTTTTCAAAGGTGTGGTATCGAGTTTACCCAGGCAGCTGAACAGCATCACTAATCGATCTTCACATACGAACACACATTTAAGCCGGTTGCACACCAAGAGATAAGTCAAGTTAAATTAGCTCGCATAGCGGATACAGTTTTAAACGTTTTTATTTAACTTGGCCTGTTTGTTTAGGGCAAAAATAATACTTGTAGATAGGTAAATAAAATGTTTCGTACTTGAATGCAGACTGCGAAATAAACTATGCGAGCTAACCAAAACATGTATTTTTTAAGATAAATTGGACGTAGTTACACAGAAAGACCTCAATCCACACTTCACACAAGACACAATCCACACAAGAAAGTTCACTACAGCCCATTTTTATGTACCCTGTTTCAATCCACATGTATGGCGGGTCAATAGCGAATTCCACTTTAAAGCTCAATATCTCCGAAGTAACTTTTTGTGGATTGAGTCCTTTCTGTTGATTGATTGAGTCCGTCCTATTAGTTAATTGTGTATGCCAATTAAATTAAAACAGCATAAACGCCAAGGCACATCACAATTCTCAACAAATTATGCCTTGGTGCCGGATGTATGGTCTAACCTGTAATCTGTCTGGCTGAAAATTACCTAAGAATATTGGTGCACAATCTCTATCCCCCTCAAGTCGTATATAATATCGTCGTCAATACCTATATCAACGTAATCATTACTATGACATACAATAACTTTTTGAGTGCCTCTGCCTACCCCTCTTTGGGATTAAAGGCGTGAAGTGTATTTATTTCTATTTTTTTTAATAACTTTTTGAAGACTCGTGTAATGTTACTGAAATAAATGAAAATCATGTGTATTTGAACGTTGAAAAATAATTATTAATGAAGAAATATAATATCCATCGTAGACCACATCGCTGCTTAACATCAGGCAGGATGGTGGTCAAACGCTTGTTCATAGTGATAAAAAAAATATATATTTGTGGTTCACGTAAGAAACCACCACCACCAATGTGAACCACAAATAAATGCGGCGTTACAAAAAAAAACAGATGTAGGTACTTCCTAAAACTTGTTATTCCCTATTTAACAGTAAACTGCGAGTAACACCACAGGGAACAGCTAGTAGAAACGTAAAGTATCCAATTCAATCTCTAGAAACAATTAGTAAAACATCCTCTTATTTATGTGACATATTATATAACATTCACGTCGTCGTATTCTGTAATAAATACCAATACTATAGTGTAACATCAGTATACAGAAAACTGTCTTAGGACGCTTAACTTCAAGGTCTAACCAATTGCCGCCCTGCTTTCAATAGCTCTACCCTCCCACCAGTAGTATAAGTGCATTGTGAATATTTTGGCATTTCCTGTAAGCTAAACAACCGTCATATCACCGCGCCCACGGTCTTTACTGCAACTCATATGCGAATGCAATAAAGGTCAAGTTAGATTGAATAGGCGGGCACGCACTCAGGCAGTGAGAGCATCTACAACCATTATCCAATATTCGTTTGGTGTTGTTGGACAGCCAGCGAGATATCGTCATTATTTAATATACACAGGGATTGTCCGATTGTCCGTGTCCATAGCACATCAGACAACCGTCGAGCCATTCAGTGTATGGGTGCGGGTCGTGCATCACGCTACCTCGGACATGTGTATATTCATTATCAGCACAGTACAGTAGCAACATAGCCAATATGACGGATAACATGGCAATTAATAACAAAGAAAACATGAGTAAGATAATTCTATTCTTTTTTTTTGTGGGTAATAAATATTACTTTGATATAAGTGATAATTTTAATTATATAATTACAATTTAAAATAAATATTCACGTAAATGTTATTAAATTTTTGGCCATCTGTTTCACAAATGCCTATTCCTATTCTTTGTATATGGGCATGCATTTAAATACAAGGTCGGTAAAAATCACCACAGAAGAAATCTACATTAAGTATGCTTAGATCTTTAAATCTAAGTACGCATTTTAAATAATGGTTTATAAGTAAAATGCATGCATATATTATCAGGGAAACGCTGTTAATAAATGTATAATGGCAAAACAACGTTTCCTGAGTCAGCTAGTTTAAGTATAATATTATCCCGGAGGTTGCATATTCCTGAGCAAATATTACGTATTCACCATTTTCTTAACTCTTTCGAGGACACATTCCGCCTGTAGACCTTATAACAATAATACTATTGTCTTAATTTGAGTGTCCACAAACATGTTAAGTTGTTAAAACAACACGTCTTCAATTGCAGTACTAGAAAACGAAGCGCGGCCCGCGGACAATCCAAACCAAAACTCACGAGACGATCCACTGACGAAAGCAATCGGCGCTATCGGGAAATGGCAAATATGGATCTGCTGCGTAGTGTTTCTAGTCAAGTTCCCAGTAGCATGGCACCAAATGAGCATCATCTTCCTTGCACCACCGACCAATTTCACTTGCGCTGCGACAAGCAACAGCTTCGACAACATATGCCATGAAAACTGCACGAAGTACATCTACGATCGCAGTGTGTTCAACCAAACGATCGTATCGCAATGGGATCTCGTCTGCAACCGAGCGTGGTTGAAGAACCTCACACAGACCGTGTTCATGCTGGGTATACTCATCGGGAATATGGTGTTTGGACATTTAGCCGACAGGTAAGCTGTTTTGACTGCTTGTTTTGGCATATTAAGTGAAGAATGGTTCCCGTTTTCGCATTACATTTAACTATTTACCCTGGAAGTCTTACCGGCAAATTTATCCTGTTTCCGCGGATATTTCGCAATAAATTATAATTAGGTACCGTTGAGAAACTCTAAAACGATCACCCGAAATACGTCTTAATTGATCGAGAATACCTAATCTAACTATAATCATCATCAGCATCATCAGCCCATACTTGTCCACTGCTGGACATAGGCCTTTCCAATTGCACGCCACTGTGATCTGATTTCGGCTTCTCGCATCCAGCTTCTGCCAGCCATCTTGCGTATATCATCAGTCCACCTTGCCTGAGGGCGTCCTACACTCCGTTTGCCGAGACGCGGTCTCCACTCGAGAACTCGTTTTCCCCAACTGTAATCGGTTCTACGGCTAATATGGCCGGCTATATATGTGTAATCTAACTATACCCATCACTTTTCATCAACTTGTTTTTTTACAAGATCTCTACATTAGCTATATAGCTACACTATATTTCTAACGAACACATTGGTGGGCAGTAAAATAGAAACAATAGATTTTTTATTGTTATGACGCCTATAGCCGTTTACTGTCTGGGAAAGGATTAATTATAGGTACGGTTGACCAAGAAAGTGGACTATTAACTTTTGGAGACAGTTCCTGTGTCACAGATCTGTAAAAAAATCAAAGTATATTATGGAATCAGGCGCATTTGTCTCTTTTGACTGACGCATGCCATTAGTCAGACAAAGTATAAAACTTAGCTGAGAAATGCTTGGTCACGTTTCAAAACGCGAGAACCTAAGCTTCAATAAGCTACAGTTGTTATATTGTAATAAGTAAAACAAGAACCGCTCTAATAAGCCCACTCTAATAAGCCGCATTTACACCACTGAAAATATTAAAAAAAGTTAGAACGAAAACAACAGAATAAAAATGTATGGTGTTCAAAATTTATATGTTCTCTTATACTATGATATTTGTCACTCTCAACTCACTTAATATCAAGGACGTATTTTCTAAGTGTCGAAGTGAATCGTTAAATCCTTACTATCCGTTCTTTACTAATATTATAAATCGGAAAGTGAGTTTGTTTGTTTGTTTGTTTCGCTTTCACGCCGTAACTACTGAACCGATTGCTTTGAAATTTTGCATACGAAAAGTTAGAAGTAAGGATTAAATAATAGGGTACTTTTTATCCCGGAAAAAAATTATATTCCCGAGGGAAACTTAGATTTTTCCCTAGGAATGATAAGTTCTCTTATAGTTCTTATACCGCAGTATAACCGAAGTCACGCGGGCGCAGCCGTGGGCGGAAAGAAAGTATTTTTATAAGTCCGTTATTGGTAAGTAAATAAGTAGATAGATATTATATTGTTTCATAGAATTAAGTGATTAGTGCGTACTGCGTAGTAACTTATATACATAAATATATCACAAATAATACATAAATAGATAATGTTATATTTATTTAATAAGTATCGATCAAACATAATTACGAATGAGAAAAAGTCGATTCTTTGTGAGCTTTAAACATTACTATCAGTCACCTTAGTACACCTGTCAAAATGGGCTTCTGACGGCGCGGGGACTATAATGTCTAATGAAATTCGTACAGTTGGCCAAGAATCTGCTCTACCACCCTAAGGTTGAAACTCATATGAATGTCATTAAACATTAAGGTTCATTGTTCACTTGTCACAATATACCAACTCTACCTTATTGATGTTTTAGTTACACAGGAAGTGTCATCGAAACTGATAGACCATTTTCTTGGCCGACCGTACGAATTTCATACCTTAGTGTAGTGGCATTGGTAGACCAGATTCTTGGCCGACATTAAAAGTCTTAATATAATCTCAACTCAGTAATTAAGAAGTTCCCACTAATCAATGATTTATTTCCGTTTACCTACATAATATTAAAATTTAACGGGAAATAGTTCTTCCCTAAATACTAATTAACTAATTGCACATTAATCGGGAATACCTATGTGTACATCCCGATAACGTATAATCAACGGGTTCAAAATTCCTTAAGTTCAAGTACTTACTTACAACTTTATTAACTCAACGATAACCCTGTCTGTTGATTTGAGGTCACGCCGCCGTCTCCCGATCCGTTCGCACGCGTCTACAACAAACACGTCATACCAAGTACTATTCCACTGTTAGGAACAAACAAAACTTTCCTTGTACTTTGCCACTTGCCGTTAACTTGGGGTCAGACAGATGATTCCTCTCCGGTCCAAGTTGCGTGATATTCTTTAACCTTTCACACATTCCCTATCATTCGAAATGGTTTCAATAATGTATATCTGAAATTCGATAGCCCAGTTATAGTTTAAAATGTTTAATTGGATCAAAGTTCAGGAATTATTGGACTGCAGTACCAATATGTATTGATAACAATAGCCACGACAGAAAACGTCTTGGGTAAGGTAAATCATCTTGAAACTGTAGACTGTGACTGGTTAAAAACTGTCAAAAAACAAATGAACGAATGAAAAATCAATGATTCTTCGAGTAATAAATCGAACGGTACTTGACAATAAACAGAAACATAAGATGTATATAATACTAATATCTCTATTAACCGTATGTTCAAACATGCCCAAAAGTACAAGTTTGATATGGGTCCAGTGAGTTGTCCAGCATACCTACATGGTGTTAAACATGATCTCTTGTTGTGTTGCCGGTTGTCCAGTAAAACGCACGGTAACAATTTCGAAAAGTTAAAAACATAAAAAACTGCCCCTCATTCCTTTTATATAGGTACCATCTGGTAACCCTAATTACAACAATAAAACTCTTTCATTTCAGATATGGCCGTCGTACACCGTTCCTCGCTGCAGTGCTTCTGCAGCTCATATCCGGTGTGTCCACTGCTTATTCCATCAACTGGTACATGTTCACGACCCTGCGTTTCTTTTTGGCAGTCGCCACTGGTGGCACAATGGTCACCAGCTTCGTACTCACAATGGAGCTGATCGGACCTCGCTACAGGGAACCTGTGGGAATCATTTACCAAATACCGTTCAACTTGGGACACTTGTCATTGGCTGCGTTTGGCTTCTATTTGAGAGACTGGTACAAATTCCAACTGGCTATATCGCTACCGTCGCTTCTGTTCCTGAGCTACTACTACTTGTTGCCCGAGTCTCCCAGATGGCTCCTCACTGTTGGGAAAGCTGATGAAGCGACAAAAATATTGACTGTTGCTGCCAAAAGGTAAGCTGCTATGATGACTATCATAATGTAATAGTCTAATAACTAGAGTCAAAAATAAAATTTGAGATCAAATAAAATTACTGTAGGTATGTGTGAGAACGCATTGTTATCAAATACTACTGTTATGCATACTAAGTAAAGTAATACTATGATATGATAAGTGAAATATGTTAACACTCGTATAAGTTCGCCAAAACGTAATTTCTTCAGTACCTACTAATCAACCAATATTTTTATTTTTTCAGAAATGGTCTTCCAACTGATAACATTCCGTCAATTGCACAAAAGCTGGCAGTGGACGGCGCGGAGGACTGCGAGCACGCGACGTTCCTGCCGCTGTTCCGCACGCCGCGCCTGCGCGTGCGCACCATCGCCATCTGCGTCAACTGGTTCGCGTGCGGCCTCTGCTTCTACGGCGTGTCGCAGTACATTGGCCAGTTTTCTGGAAGCATATTCACTAATGTCGCCATATCTGCTGCTATTCAGGTGAGAAACTTGATGAAAGGCCAAATTTTATGTGTGATTAACATTTTCTTACTCGTAACGGATTTTACTCGAATACGTGAAGTATAGAGTGATTCTTGTCTTAAAAAATCAAGCACTGGACATATTGTAGTAAACTATATGTCAACGATATGAACTGTTAAATCCATTTATCATCAAAATATTTAGTAGCGCTGTAGTATCTAGATAAAATCCATAAATCACTCCCAACGTTCACGGCTCCTGCAAAGAGCAGAACACCAACACTTACTTTAAAGAACACATAATATTTTTTCAGGTGCCAGGAACGTTCATCTCCATCTTAGCGAACCGCACTCTCGGCCGAAAGGTCACATTGATCTGCTTCAACTGTGTGACTGGACTGAGTTGCTTGCTCATCATGGTGGTGCCTTCATCTGGCGCTGGACATCTCGCACTCGGCTGCGTCGGTCTCTGGGCCATGAGCATCTCCTTCTCCACCGTTTACCTCTACGCTGGTGAACTATTTCCTACAGTCGTGCGAAACTCTGGCATAGGACTCTCGTCGACTGTCGCGAGAATAGGCTCCATGGTTGCGCCGTTCGTCGCTACTTTAGCTCATACTAGCACATGGATGCCGCCTGTTGCTTTCGGCATTGTGCCTCTGTTAGGAGCCGCGCTGTGTGTTCTGCTTCCTGAGACAAGGGGAAACAAATTGCCGGATACATTAGAGGAAGGTGAAGCTTGATGGAATGATGGATCTCAGAAAGGACTGATAATAAGCGGTGGTGGTTGATTAGTAGAATCTTTGTATTTTAATGAGATAGGAATCTTAAATAACAACTTGGTAGCCTCAACATGTTTATATTGTGTAAAATGTTAAATAGGATTAATGTAGATAGTAAGTAAAATATAAAACTCGAATAATTACTTAGTGCAATTGCCATCGTAAAATAATTAGTGTAGTTAGGTATTGATCATATAACTAAGGTAGGTATAGTATTTTTCGCATTTCTCTAATGTTTGTGTCAAAAGTTGTCGATGATAAAATTATGCAACGTAGTTTCGATAATTGCTTTATAATTAAGTATCTACCTACTTCTTAAGAACTTATCATTACATTTCTAACCAAGTCATTTCAATAGACAAGTACGCACTTAATTATCTACCAATCTAAATCCAATTGCACGGTGATAATTCTGAGGCTGTGATAAATTATTCATACTAATTGTATATTTACTTGTATCTACACTTGAATGACTATTCGCATAAAAGCGATTTTATACAATGTAGTTGTCTTTTACATTTTATTAACTAAATACCGATTTGGGCAGGTACGTTGCAGAAAGCTCAATTGAAGTGCGTCATACGGAACGATCCGTTGCTACGATCGATAATTTACTTGTTTGAAAACAGACATATGTGTTAAAATAATTAAATAATATGTATCTATTATAGTGGAAAACGAACTTCTTTTTCTTAGCTTGGCAATATCTTTGATTTGGCTGCAGAAAAAAGAATAAAATCGAATCGGTGATCGCAAGTCGCCAATACACTGTCCATTTATAATTACGATCAGCCTCATTGCAAGAACTTCTATTGCGATCTTCGATATCGGTTTAGATCATGTAAATCGTTCAGAGCGTGATCTGAACATTCACTATCGATTTGTAATTTCGTTCGGTCTAAAACGACGGACCGTACAGATCAATAGTACCGTAAATGGGAGCATTAGGATCAACAAACAACAGTAATATTATGTTCTGCTTACAAAAACCATCCGAACTTTCTCTAAAATCTAAACTTCGCTTTTTTTAACTCGTTGAGTTCCCGACTAGAACTACAAGAACAGTTTATTTTTCTCCACTCATCAATCACTGAGAAAATGTTTAAAATAGCCTGGTAATACACTTGAGAGTATAAATTCCGGGGTACATAGAAAATTTCAATAAACTATAATTCTGGACGTTGATCAGGATTTTCTTTTCCGTTATTTTATTGTCTTTCAAAAATAGTTTTTTTTACTCAGCTAACTCTCCTCGATTGCGAGATATTTAGATGTGTTGTGTAATTGTGTAACAAAATTAAGTGTGACCGGGATTCTCGCTCACGAATAAATCTTCAAAAATGGACTTTGGACAATGAAAATATAACCTTTCTATCTGATCAATAACATTCATAATCATTTTAACCTTAGGGAGGTAAACCATTTTCTTCACCGACCATATCCAAAAATGTTAAAGGTCAATTATCAGTAGGTAACCATATTTCAACATGTTATATCAATAAGAATAATAGACATTAATTAAAGTTTATGTATACAATACCTAGCATTTTTATAGTTCTGTGGTAAGAATAACAAGTGATTACTTATTCTAAGTAACTTTTAATTTGTAAAATGAAATAAAATTAAATTTACCTATGTATTGTCTAACTTAATTTACGAATTGTTAGGTTCCTTTACATTCTATAGTATAAAAAAGAACCGCAAATGTGTTGGTAAGCACATCTCAACAATGCCTGGACTTTGATAAATTCCTCTCTTGTTGTACCTACTTATTCATGTCAGGAAATGTTCTTATGAAAAAAAAAATTGCACGGGAAATTGCACTTATTCGAAATTTATGGGTATGCTGTCCACAACGTCTGTCGGGTTTGAAAAAGAAATTATTTCCCTGCATTGTCGCCATAGTAAAAGTTAATCTAATTGACAAACCCAACAACGTTTCTAAGACCATTGCTCTGGATCTTTTTACACTCAGTATCGCGGAAGTAGAATAGTAATCCAATGTACTTACTTTGGTCACTACTCCCTCATCACGCTTACAAAGACATCATCGGTTCCTTCAGGATCTGACGAATTACGTATCTGGAATATTTAGGTCTTTTCCAATTAAGCACGTGAGAAATGTCTGCGTAATCCTCACCAGTCACATGACGTCCACTGCTGGACGAGGGCCTCCCCCAAAGCTATTTCTATGATCATAGCTACAGAAATAGCTTTTAGAATGAAATACTTACTTGACAGTGTTATTTTGTAAATTCTTCCCTTCTCACCAACTTACTATATGAGTGAGACAACAAACATACAGTCTATTAAGTATTTGCTAAAAGCAAGTGAAATTTCAAACTAGATTCTCTACAAAAAAAAAAGCAGAACGCCACCAGCACAGCGAGAACGGTGAAAAACTAATATGTACTTAAGCGCAAAGTAAAACGATAATTTATTATTTTACGATTCAGAAGACGCCAACGTCATAAATGAGCCGTGAACGGACGAATCATGCGCCCGCGTAATGATCTCCGTATCTCACGATGATACAAAGGAGCACTATCGCTTCTAAGATACACACGACGTTTTCGGTGTCTATCGTTTGTACGCTCTTATAAATTCCTCACTTCTGTAATGTAGACGTCATGGATCCAATTGAAAAGTGCATTGGACGATTCGGCAAATATCAGACATGGGTATTTGTTCTGCTAACAATAGGAAGGCTTCCAACCGAGTTTCAGTTAACGAATGTAGTGTTTTTACTTCCTGACGTCACGTACTTGTGTTTGGAGAATGTATCGAACGCTACAAACGTGTGTCCATGTGAAAACCCCTACTACGATCAGTCGACTATCGTTAGTTCAGTGACTAGCACCTGGGATCTGGTGTGTGGGAAGAAATACTGGGCCAGTCTGGCTCAATCTGTGCTGCAAGTTGGGATATTGGTGGGCAGTCTCAGTTATGGCTTCTTATCTGATAGGTGAGTGGCATTTCATTAACTAGTATAAAACCTTGATTTTGTTATGTACCTATGCATACAGAAAGCATTCTTAATGGAGTATATTTGTTTACTTTGCAGATAAGAACAGCTAGGTACACATAATACAAAGATTTTAAAGTTACAATACAAAATACAGTAGGTTACTACAAGTATTCATATTTAATACGTACCTACGCAGTGAACAAATATGGGCTGATGATGATGATGACATACACAGCACTTTTATGATGAAGGAAAACATTGAGAGGAAACCTGCATACCTAAAGCTAAGTAGGTATACTGTATAGCGGCGACAAACTGATCACCACCTATTAAGTAGCATGAAACTTACAGATAGTTCAATCATACCTCAAAGGTTAGTTCAAACTGTGCGTTTATCCTTTTCCAGGTATGGGCGTAAACTTGCAATTCTTTTCGCATTTGCATTCGAAGTGCTGTCGGTAGCTGTATCAGCGGCTGCAACCAAACTGTGGATGTTCTTGGTTTGCCGTTTCTTAATAGGCACGGCCGTTGGTGGAACAATGCTGTGTTGCTACGTCCTACTCATAGAGTTGTCGGGGAAAAGCTTCAGGGCTTATGCTACTGGCCTTAACGAGATTGCGCACATAGTTGGCTATATGCTGTTACCCTGCATAGCTTACTACGTAAGGGATTGGAGACACCTTCAGCTATGTACATCGGTCCCATGGATTTTCGTCGTCCTGTACTACTTTCTGCTGCCGGAGTCTCCACGGTGGCTGATTGCTGTTGGACGGAAACAAGAAGCCATTCAATTGCTGACGCACATTGCAAATAAGTGAGATTTTTTTAATGTTCGTACTTGAAGTCCGAATACTCAACTGAAGTTTTCCTTTTGCCTACTTACGTACGGTTACGTTTTATAAAGTGTATCTCTTTGCATGAAAATACACCCTTGCCTACATCTCTCTCAACTCTTATCTCTTTATCTGGAATTGTTTACAGGTATGTAGATGGGTAGTAAATACGCTTAATTCTACAGTTTTTTTTATTTTTGTTCCAGAAATAACATGCCTGTAGACGATATAGAAAACTTAGTCAATGAATTCGAAAAAGAGACAGAAACTCAGAAGAAAGAAGACCGCGGAAACTATTTAGACTTATTCCGTACTCCGAAACTGAGGGTTTACAGTTTAGTGATGGCGATGGTTTGGCTGTGTACCTCTCACACATTTTTCGGTGTGAACCAGTACATTGGAAAACTGCACGGAAATTTGTATCTCAACGTGTTGTTATCAGCTGTATCCTTGGCTCCTGGCCTGATCATATGCGTTATATTGACACAACTTCTCAAACGAAAGATAAGCGTCATAATTCATTTCTGTACGGCAGCTATGGCCTTGGTTCTTATAACCTTCGTCCCGGAGGATAGGGAGGCCGCGACATTGGCACTGGCCATTGTCGGGCAGATAGGAGTCTACAACGCTTTTGTGCAAATATACTTATACGCCTGCGAAGTATTCCCTACAGTCGTGAGGAATTCAGCAATGGGATTTTCATCCATGTTCGCAAGATACGGCGCATTCATTGCACCTTTCGTTGTGAATATCGGTGTTGAATGGATTTCGATCTCAATTTTCAGTTCGTTAGCTTTCTTCGCAGCAGTGCTCTGCTGCTTTTTGCCGGAGACAAAAAAGAGACAGTTGATCAACACAATTCAAGAGACGGAGAATTATTGTGATGAACTTCCAAATACACTGGAAGTAAATTTAAAGACGCTTGGAAGAATCGCCAATGAAGCTTCATGTGGTAATCGATAACATGAGATATTGTATCCTTGAGTCGATATTAACTTCAGCGTTCATCAAGCCTTGTTACTTGTCAGGGTTGACAGACAACATGGGATTATAAATAATCAATGATAAGTGTATCCACATACTACTTACTATGGAATACTCATATTAGATTAGGTACATAGGTATCTTTACCAACACAATCTTGAAAGGTATTATGAATATGATGGTCAGGTTTAGGCTGCCAACTATAATAGGTGGGTTAAAGGAAATTTGCTTGACTGATACAATAGAGGATTTTTGGCACCTGTTTAATTTTTTTTATTATTTATCAAAACAGCGCTGCCTGTAACTGCGACTTAATTAGCCTTAAAATTAAAGAAATTATGCGGCGGACGTAGTTTCACTGATAGATTAATAGTTATGTTACCTATTGTATTTTAAATGTGTTGCGTTGTACTTAGATTTTCAATTGCATTTTTAAATACATCTCAGGCGAAAAACTGTGCAACCGCCTAATTTTACCCTTTTTACTTTCTATAACCTTGGAACGGTGGTACTTTACGAGGAGCCCTTAAAGGGGTCATTGGTACCGTAGGTACCAACCATCGTGGATGGGTTCCCAGTAGCTGCCACAAATACTCAAGATCAATGGCGGTGCCACATAGTTCAGTTTCTGCTGTAAAGAAGGAAGCATTGGCCTTAAAAGAACCCACAATGGTAGGTCGTTGGACGGGGCCTAAAGAGAGTTGATTATCTGGGTACCCAGGGCGCAACCAGTTACAGCTAAAGATTATCGAGGGGGTTTTAGGTTTCAGTACAAGTCTGACCCTGACACTACCACATTTCCGTCGTCCGTAGTCCATTAGGTAAAAAAGACGAACTTTTAGATGTAACAACAACAATTAAAGATGATCATTCTTAAACAGTATTCGTATAACACTAACTTAATGCCATACCTACTTTAATTGCATCTATACGTGGAATAAACTTAAATCAGCCCGTTTTTGTACAAAAGGACAATAATATCCCCAGACAAGTTTGATTTATGAGGCTATCGGGTATATAATTATCATCAATCGTTCTGATTCTGTCGTTAACCCGGGTTGTCAGTATTTTTTAACCGTTTATGGCCCATATTATAATAGGAAAATCAATGCTTGATACGCATTTGTCTCTTTTTGACACTTGCTATTAGAGACCGACAAAGCATAAACTTGAGCAGTACTAAATTTTTCACGTTTTCAGAACACGGGTATACCTATGTCACGTCACTGCTTGCACCTTGGCATTTGAAACTTCTCTTGCTCAGTCAATTAAAGATAATAGAGAGTGGAGCCAGTAACACAGCAAACAATTCTTGTGTAGATTATTTCGACTCTTTTAAGTTACTGTGATTTAGTCCGGATACTTCAAAGCATGTTGTTTCGGAATAAGAGTTTTGTTAATATCCACAATCTCAAGTTGAGTTAATATCTACAATCATTATAACTAACATTGCGATGTAATCGTGATGTCAACTAAAAAGAAAATAACGTCCATTGCTTGTGTGATTTTGTTGTTGTTTGTTATGGTAGACCCGTCTATCACTACCAGAATGGTGATAGACGTTAAAAATCGATTAAAAAGGTTCTTCCATATCAACATTTATCACACAAGCAATAGACGTTCCTTTATATGAATAGTTATTAAAATAAATTTAATTTAAATTAATGAATGGTAGATTAAAAAAATATAAGAATACTGAATATTATGTATATTCCCAAATTGTTGGCCCTGATGCAGGCCTCACCTTGTAGAAATGACAAATTAAGTGTGTTTCCACTTCAAATTTATTACAATAAGTACAAGTAAATCATATTACTTACAATATTTGGCATTTTGGAGAATTCACAGTTTGAAAATGATGGCAAAAACTATTGTCCATACATTCTTTATTTACAGGCACGACCGATTTCATAATGAGTCGTTAATAATATTGGTGTACCACAACTGATACGAAAGAACAACTGATGTTTTACTACTTTATACTTACATTTTAGACCAACTATACAAATCAACAAACGATTACATAAAATTCGCAAAGTATATTAAGTATCTTTGGGATTAAAGGCGTGAGGTGTATTTTATATATTAAGTATGATGACTGAAATCAAAGCTTCTGAAAATCTCACAGAACATAATCAGTAGCATCGCCTTGTTTAGGTACGATAACGACTTCATTTTACTATCCTACTATCATTTTACATCCATTCAATTCATTGCATGCTTTTTTAAAAAAGGTTTTTCTTAAGTTAATATTATGTTTTATTGACAATAAATACACAAGTCACTCAAAATTTATATGCCTTTCCAAGAATTTGTACTGAATATGTTGGAAACCTCCGAATTTCCACGTGACGATAGTGAACAAGACACTATGGTAGCACACCCAGAATAGAAATAGCAGACTATTGAGCAATGCGTAAGTAAATAAAAGATCAACAACAATCCAAAGGATAAAGCCAACTTTAGCTGTTGTGAGTGACCTAGGTAGCCTCTTCAAGGGCTCTTCATTTGTTGATGCATCCCAGAAATTGCCTGTAACGAATAGAAATAAAATTATATTAAAAAATATAAAGGAAACATTTGCCCAGTTTTATTAGGTAGGTAAGCGTAACACGCTACTCTAGTTAAGATACGATAATAAAAGTCAAAATGTTATCATGGTTAAATTTTAATAGTTTATGAGATATTGAAAACAGAGTGCTAAACAAAAAAAAATAAACAAGTTTGTATACAAAAATATCCAGTTATATTAAAACAATTCTCACTAAATACAACATTATAGTACATACATATAATACCTATATCTTAAAGTGTGTGAAAACTATTTAACGTCTATGGGCTAACAAACCATCACATTCGGGTTAAATAGGTAAGCGCATTTGCTACCAAGTACCCCTGCCTCACCTAGTATAGAAAGATTACTTTAATTCCTGTTAAGGTGATGTAAAAAGTACCCATTTCAATGCCTATTTCGTAAATTACTTAAGTATAAGTGCCACCGCCTCCACACCATGTAGACACTGGAGGGTCTAGGGATCCTATCCTACTCTACAAGCATTCATATTACAATACAAATTACTGTACTGTCCAGAACTAACTGGCATAACATTATAAAAAATCACTATTCTACTCAAATGTTCATATTGAATAGTTCTGTATTATTTCGCTCAGACAATCCGTCCTAATACAGTAACGTTTGTTGCTATAGTTTAATATTAAGGCGTTTGGCGCGAGCTCACCTGTTTCATGAAATTGCTTCAAACTAGCCTCTTTCTCACTCCACCGTTGGTTCAGCCAGGCGCCAAGTTCATCCTCGTCTTCAGGAAGTTGCTCTATCGAATATCTGGAAGAAGAGAATGATGACCATAACAACTTGATAGGTACACACATACAATCACGTACGTCCGTAATCCCAAAAGGAGGTGGTCAGAACCTTAAGATCTCAAAAGACTCTTTAGTCACATTTACCAACACATAAGGAGACATAAGGAATTAAAAATGTCAATATGGGCCTTCAGTTACAACTAGCTCATGGCCTGAATAAACCTAAATCGACAGATCCCATTGTCGGCGCCTAGGATATACCAAGAATAAAGATAGCTCTTCGATCGATCTTTCTTCCAGCGGATTCATTTTCCTTTCCAGAGCTGTTGTATTCTATTTACATACCAGATCAGCAACTTGGTAGATACGAAGAATAAAAGACATCGAATACAGACTCAGACCAAATACAACTATAGATTAGCATAAATCGAGACTAGAATAAGAAGAATTTAAAGAGTAAGAAATAGTTATATTGTATCTCCCTTGCTACCTGCGAGGGTATAGTTCCAAACTGTTAAATTGGTAGTAAAGGTAAAACTTTGGATCCATGAAATTGAAATCCAAATCTAAATGAAATTCCCGTACGTTTATTACACAGTGTATGGATAACTTTCATAATTAGCAAGAGGGATTAATGTATACTAACTACAGATCATAAAGTTACACAATGAAATATTATACGTACAATAAACAATATAATACCTCTTAATATGAAAATACACATTGTTGGGCCAGCGTCCGCTGAGGAGATCGCTTTCAGTCTGCGCCGGCGCATCGTAGGCAATAGTGACGTCATACACGGAAGTCAGACCTGCTGGACGCATGCGTAGACACAGCTCCTTCCATCCTCGATTTCGAGGGTGCAGGAGAAACTCCAACCGCTGAAACGTTTGCAACAAAGATTTATCACTTGGAACAATAGCAAAATCAAACTTTTTCTATCGATACCCCAGCTAGGTGAAGTTCTGCTAGACTGACTGCAACGGACATGGCAGTGGGTTATGCTGACATAGGTAATAGAGAACCTAACAGTATTTAAGACTTCGTTATCTGTCGCGACTATTATGACAAAACTGAATACAGTTAGGAACTGAACTTGAAATTCTAGGTAATAATGAGTTCGATGTAAATAATAGGATAATAGGTTCAATTCGAATGTGTCTGTTCTGACACTTTGAAAGTTTAAAAACTTCCAGGACAACCCATTGTTTCTAAAAGGGGTCATCTGGGCCGTAGGTGTCGGAGTGGAATCCCCGGCACCTGCACAAACGGTCCCACGATGGTCGGCGGTGGCGAATGGCTCGGTTTCCGCCGTAGAACAGGAGTATTGGAGTGGACAAACCACTCGAGGAGGAGCCTACAGGGGATGGTCGGTCGTTGGGTGGGCCCTGAAGAATGTCCTCTGGGTGCCCAGGACGCACCCAGCACCAGCGGTAAATAAAGGCCATCGGAGGGGTTTTAGTCAGTAGAAGTCTGACACTGCCCCGTCGCCGTCGTCCCCATAGCGGCGGGGTGTCCATGAGGATTTCCCCTTTCCATTTCGTTAACAAAAAAAGAAGGACAACCCATTGTTTAATTAAATGAAAAAGTCTTTTTCGTATTCCATTAATGTACTACATTTTATGCAACTCGTTCTCAACAAGTTATATGGAACTAGTAACGTACTTACGGGCAAATTATGATCGAGCGCGAATTTGTCGCTTCGCCGTCGGTTGGCAAAACTAAGGTCGGTCCCCTCTGGGAACAGAATAAGCCGGCAGGGCCTCTGCATCCGCCGATAGTAGTCCACAAACTGATCCAAGCTCGCTTGATCCACGCGCCAATCACGTTTCAAATA